>CM018033.1:25767659-26065159 GCA_008638375.1 Nyssa sinensis | reverse complement strand
TATAAAACTTCTATTGCTTCAAACCTTGTGTCTAGTTGGATATCTTTGTGTTATATCTAACCTGAAGATAATTGTTTCAATATCCTGCAACACTTGTAAATAAAACAAAGCTTTCATAGAAGTCTGTAGAGTGAAAAAATGGACCAAACCCATTATATCTGTAATGAATACAAGGTCCTAAGGGGTCTGTACATTTATTTGAATGGACCAGACCTGGAACACTTGTAATGGACATAAGGTTTTTAGGGGTCTGTACATTGGTGAAATGGACCAGACTTGTAGCACTTGTAATGGATACAAGGCTTTTAGGGACCTATACATTAGTGAAATGGACTAGACCTGTAATACTTGTCATGGACACAATGTTTTTAGGGGTCTGTACATTGGTGAAATGGACTAGACCTATAGCACTTGTAATGGATACCAGGCTTTTAGGGACCTGTAGCACTTGTAATGGATATAAGGCTTTTAAAGGTCTGTATATTGGTGAAATGGACCAGAAATGTAGCACTTGTAATGGATACAAGGCTTTTAGGGGTCTGTACATTGATAACAAACTCTGAGTAGCTTTATTATTGATAATACTTGCATAAGTGTTCGATGTTCCAAGGTCTGGGTATAGGCTTCCCAGTTGAATCTTCTAACCAATAAGTCGTAGGTCTGATGATTTTGGTTACTTTGTAAAGTCCTTCCCAGTTAGGGGAGAGCTTTCCTATAGTGGGATCTTTAGTGTTTGGAAACACCTTTCTCAAGACGAGATCTCCGAGCTAAAAATTGATGGGTTTTAACTCTTGGTTGAAACATTTAGCCATTCTCTATTGGTAGGCTTCAGTTTTAATCCGAGCTTGCTCACGTCTTTCTTCTAGTAGGTCAAGATCTTTTGCAAGCTGTTGGCTATTGGCCTCTTGGTCAAAGCAATTTGTTTTAAGGGTTGGCATGCCAATTTCAACAGGAATGATTGTCTTGGTGCCATAGGCGAGTGAAAATGGTGTTTCCATAGTTGAGGTTCTTTTAGTAGTTCGATAGGCCCAGAGCACTCCGGGGAGCTCTTTGACCCATCTTCCCTTGGCTTCCTCTAACCTCCTCTTTATTGCTTTGAGAATAATGCAATTGGTAACCTCGGCTTGCCCATTAGCTTGAGGATGCCCTAAAGAGGAGAAGTGGTGACTGATGTGTAGGTGTTTACAGAACTTTTTGAATACCTTTCTAGTAAATTGTGCCCCATTGTCTGAAATAATGATGCGGGGTATACTAAACTTTCATACAATATTTTTCCAAATGAAATTATTTACTTCTACCTTTGTGATGTGGGTTAGTGGTTCAGCTTCTACTCATTTAGAGAAATAGTCAATGGTGACTAGCAAGAATCTTTTGTTTTGAGGGGCTTTTGGCAGTGGCCGTATAATGTCCATTTTTTACTGGGCAAAAGGCCAAGGACTCACGATAGGGACAAGTTCATAATGGGGTTGATGTTGGTAAGAAGCGAAACATTGACATTTGTCACACTTCTAAACATATTCCTTAACTTTCTTTAGAATACTAGGTCAGTAGTAGCCTTGAGTTAGTGCTCGATAAGCTATGGTCCTACCGCCGTTATGGTTGCCACATATCCTCTCATGTATCTCGACTAGGACGTATTGGTCCTTTTTTGGATTTAAGCACCGTAGTAGGGGTTGTGTGTAAGATCTTCGGTAAAGTTTTTCTTTAAGAATTAAATACCGAGCTGCCCTAATCTGAATTCTCCTGGCATGATTCTTGTCTTCTAGAAGCGACTCTTCCTTTAGGTACTAGATGATAAGAGTCATCCAATTCTAAGATTGTTTAGAAATTTGAAGGGATTGTACTATTTCAATACTAGGTTTTGATTAGTAGGAGACTTTTACCATTAAATCCCTTTCTGGCTTGAGATGGGAGGCCATATTTGCTAAGGCATTCACTTTGGAGTTCTGGTTTCTTTTAATCTTATAAATAGTAAATTTAAGGAAAGGCTGCTTTAATGATTCCACCAACTCTGAATATCTGGTCATTCTGTTATCCTTGGTAGAATATTTTCCCAAAACTTAACTCACTACAAGCTGAGAGTCAGAAAATGTGTTAAGGTCCAGAGCTTCACATTCTAAAGCTAATTTCATCCCAATGATAAGTACTTCGTATTCAGCTTCATTGTTAGAGGCTCTAAATCCCACGCTAACGAATTTTTTGGTTACAATCTCATCAGGGGACTGAAGTATTATACCTACTCCAGAGCCCTTGTCTATAGATGAACCATCTGTGTAAAATAGCCATACCAAAGTGTCTATAGTGATTTGAGCTTTCGAATGCTACATTTCAGTGAATTTCACTATAAAATCTGCTAATACTTGAGCTTTGATAGCAGTTCGTGGAATGTAGGATACGTCAAATTCTCCCAGTTCTATTAACCATTTGATTAGTCGTCCTGAAAATTCAAATTCATGTAGGATTGATTTTAAAGGATAGGATGTAGGGATTATGATAGGATGGGCTTGAAAGTATAGTCTAAGCTTCTGAGCGAATATTACCAAGGCTAAGGCCAGTTTTTCAATTTTGGAGTACCTTGTCTTTGTGTTCAAAAGTGCTTTACTAACATAGAAAATAGGCCTCTGAATTCCTTTGTCTTCGCTAACCAACGTAGAGCTGATGGCACTTTTTGACACAGCTAAGTACATGAATAGTTTTTCCCTTGGCACTAATTTTGAAAGGAGTTCAGGGGAAGTTAAGTATTACTTAAGTTGTTAAAAAGCCTCTTCACATTCAGAGGTCCATTCTAGGGCCTTACTCCCCCTCAAGGCTTTAAAGAACGGGAGGCATGGATCCGTAGATTTAGAGATAAACCTATTCAGTGCTGTTATTATTCCATTCAACCTCTGAATATCTTTCTTAGTTTTGGGTGATTCTAGTTCAATTAGAGCCTTGATTTGTGAGGAGTTTGCCTCAATTCCTCTTTGGGAAACTAAGAAACCCAAGAATTTTCCTTCTGTGATCTTGGAGGTACATTTTAATGGGTTAAGTTTCATTTTGTGTTTCTTTAGGATGTCGAACGTCTGGTTCAAGTGCTGGGTGTGGTTACTCTTCCGAACACTTTTGACAAGTACATCGTCGATATAGACTTCCATTGTATTCCCTATCTGAAGGCCAAACAATTTGTTTACAAGCCTCTGGTACGTAGCTCTGGTGTTCTTCAAACCGAACGGCATCACTCTATAACAATAGAGATCTCATTCTGATATGAAAGTTATTTCCTCCTAGTTTAGAAGGTACATTTGAATTTGATTATACCTAGAGTAAGCATCCATGAAACTCATAAGCACGTGACCTGCCGTGGCATCAGTTGATCAATTATGGGAAGAGGGCAGTTTTCTTTAGGACAAGCTTTGTTAAGGTCGGTATAATCAACGCAGACCCTCCACTTGTTGTTCTTCTTTCTTGCAGGAACTATATTGGCAAGCCACTCTGGGTAGAACACTTCTCTTATCATTCTAACATTAAGCAACCTCTGGACCTCTTCATTGATGATCTTGTGACATTTTTAGGCAAATGTCCTCTTTTTTTGCCTTATTGGGGGATGGTTTGGATCCATTATCAGTTTGTGAGAGATGAAATCAGGATCTATTCCCTCAATATCTCTAGTTTCCCAAGAAAATACCGAAAGGTTGGCCTTTAAAAAATTAATAATATCCTCTAACTCAGAAGGAGACAAAGCTGAGCCAATATGTAAGTATTTTCCCTCTTCTTCAATGCTAATAAGTACTTTGATAGGCTCCTCAATTGGTTTAACCGCGTTGTCTCTTTCTTTGGGACTTGGTGGCTCGTCAATCTCGGAAGGACATTCTCCTGTCTCATGAAGATTGGAAGATGAGGAACTTCCCCTTTCATGATGGTACTGTAATTACTATTTGGGAGGTTTTTCTTTTAATATGAGGGAATGACATTCTTGGGCAGTGGGCTGACAACCCTTGATGGTAAGAATTTTGTTGTTATGGACATATTTCAAGCATTGATGGAGGGTTGAAGTAACTAGTCCCATCTGGTGGATCCAAGGCCTTCCAATAATGACATTATAAGGAGATTTTGTCACGCCCCGAATTCCAGCGAACCCGAGGCGTGAGTAACGAGACAAAAAGAAATAAAATAATAAAAAAATGAAAGATAATAATGACATTCTCATACATTCCGTACGCTGTTCTGATACATACATAGGGTCTAGTCCACTTGTTCACAACATACAAAATAAAATACAGTCTCGGGCTTATGCCCTTACACGATATCAAAAGCGCCCCTTGGGCCCAACATAATCCCCAATCAGATCGTCTCTATGTCTCGTACAGCTGGGACATCATCTGAAATGTTTGCCCCACTAAAGGGGTCAGCTCAACATGCTGGTACAATATAATGCTAATGCAAGAAACAAAACTAAGGTCGTGGCATGTGTAAGTGTACAGTTATTTCTATATGGCATTCGATATCATGATGGCAGTATATAAACAGTATACAGTATATGAGTAGTATGCGTGACACACCCATGCAACTCTATGCCACCCATGTCTCATGATACGGTCATTCTCCGCTGGCATGAGTACCGCCACTTATGTCTCGCTTCACGGTCTGGAATCCGTCAGGCTTGCAAGTACCTAATGGCCGATTTTGGGTTTTCCACCACAGGATCTGCACCCTCATAATGCAAAGCACCAAGTGCTTACCCACGCCATGTCCAAGGAATCACACTATGGCAATATGCTCTGATCTCATCATGTCATAATGCAATCTCAATGATGCATCTCATTCATACATAAAACATGCTTTCAAGTACATATTTCATAATGTCAACAGTTCTCCAAGCATGTGATTCACACACTACACTAACACATTCAGTATACACATAATCATCTTCCACATCATCACCCAACATCAGCAAGATAGCATGGAACACATAAGCATGTAAACATTCAAGCAACAAGTGAACAATCAAGGCAGCAAATCAAGTATTCCTAATCTTAATTCTATTTCTTACTTAGCACAATATATCGTACCTGTAAATCGATCTCAACTCAAGAAGTGCACTCGAGGTATGGTAGGATCACTGTGAAAATACTGAAGGTCAGTGCACCTTCTCCTTGCCCTTTCGCGTTCCTATAAACATAACAGGTAATTCAGTTCATTGTCATTTGAATTTATTCTATTCATCAAATTTTATGTCTTTAATTCATAAGTTTCTATTTTGCTGAATTAGACTCTACTATTGAGTTCGGAACGTCGAAGAAAATAAGTTTAGGTTTTTGTAGAACTCAATTCGGACATCTGGGTTCAAAAGGGCAAAACAGTCATTTTGCACTTTACACGGGTCCTTACATTTCGTGACCTCTTTTCACAAATCGGACCCCACGGTTGAGTCCGGAATGCTCGAGATAATAAAGTTTCACTATTCGTTTACTAAATTCAGAGTTCGTTTGACTGCGTTCCAATCTAGGGGCATTTTGGTAATTTTAAAGGTTACTACGCGTCTTTTATTTTTTTGGGATCCCGTCTCGTAAAACGGACCTCACCATTGGCCTCAGAATGGTCGAGATAGTCAAAATACACTAATGACTTGTCCCATTTGGACTCTGAATTATTTTAGAATATTTAATTAATTAATTAAATTAATATTTTATTCTGGTGGGGTCAAATCATAATTATTTAAAACTTCTAGGGTCAAAATATAATTATTTCAAAGTTCTGGGGTCAAAATATAATTATTTAAAGATTTTGGGGGTCAAAATATAAATATTTAAAAGTTCTGGGGTCAAAACGTAATTTCTAAAAAAGTATAGGGTCAATTTGTCATTTTCCAAAAGTTTAGGGGTCAAAGTTGGATTTCAACAAGTTCTGGTTCAATCAAAACTGAACCAGTGGGTTTTCTATTCAAAACCCTAAACCGGTTCAGGGTTGTGGTGAACCAACCGGTCTGACCGGTTCAACAGGTCATGCTGACGTCAGCCCTAAAATAATAAAAAAAAACCATCGTTTTTCCGGTCATCTTCCCCGATAGAGTCGCCGACGCCGGTCGCCGGAAAACCGTGAAACCCACGATTTTTCATGTTTTTCACGTCCATTTTTCTCCCTTTTTCCACCAAAATAATTCTAAGATCATAGGGAATAAATTAAACTAGTTTTTGGCCCCAAAATTCACTGTTTTTCGGCACCCACATAGATTTTTCCGGCGACTAAGAATCTCCTATTTTCTCTCTCATTTCTCACTCATTTTCATTCATTCTTTTTGCGTTAGGTTCCATTTTTCATATGTAATAAAACCCAAGGATTAAATCTAAACAATAAGCTACAAAACAAGTTGGATATTTGAGAGATTTTTCTAGAGAGAGAAAGCTTACGGTTATGGGTTCTCAACCTTGTGATGGTGCTTCTCTCCTCTTGCTTTGCCTCTGTTCTCCCCTTTGGCCTCCTTAGCTTCCCTCCTTCTGCTTCCTTTTCAAAAACCAGAGCATACACACATCACTCCCTTTCTTTCCTTTCACTTTCTCTCTCTATACTTTTCTCTCTCTCTCTCTAAAAATCCCACGATGGTTCTATCCCTCTCTCAGCCCTCACCACACACATATACACTGACTACACCATACACTTCTAACCACCCCTCTTACACACTCCATGCCCTTCCCATACTCGTTTGAGTGTGTTACACTCAAACTCACACACACACACAACCGGGTACACACACAGTGCACTGTGCACTGTTATATATATATATATATATATATATATATATTCTCCAAATCAGCTTTTTAATATGTATAAAATATATATATATACATGCACATGTAGCATACACACATAATTATACACATACAATACACACATTGCATTCAAATAATAATAATAATAATAATAATAACTTTAATAATAAAATAAATAACCACGAAAATTTTATATATAAAAAAAAAAAAATTTCGGGTTATTACAGATTTAATGTCTAGGACCATGTATTCAGAGATCAGTGTCTTTTGGCCATCTCTCTCTCCTATCATGGTTAGTAGGTCAATTCTGCCCATTGGGACGTTGAGATTCCCATCGAATCCTACCATGACAGCAACGGTAGCTCTGATGTCATTAGAGTCGAGTTTCATGTGTTTGAAGGTTCGTAGAATAACACGTTGGTAAAACTTCCATTATCTACAAGAACCCTTCTAATCTCAAAATTAGTAATTTTGAGTAAGATGACAAGAGCATCGCTGTAGGGATTACGTATCCCAACAAGGTCCAATTCGGAGAACTAGATTTAAGGTTCTGACTTCACCTTTTTCTCAATGGTCAAGATCTGGATGATATGAGGCTCTACTTTTGCCTCTTGAGCATATATTTTCCTGGCTCAATTGGACCTCCCCGTCATCATATTCTTAGCATAGAGCATGAAGATGACTTAATTATTTTGTCATTGCTGATCATTTCGAACTTCCCTCTATTCAAGTCTTTGCTCTTGCCTCATTTGATGTGGTCTTTCATCACAGGGGTTCTATCTCCCGTCTTGACGGACGAACTCTCTTAGTCGTCCTCTTCTAATGAGATGATCTATTTCCTGCTTTAGAGCCCTACACTCTTCAGTCGTGTACCTCTACTCTTTATGAAAATCATAATACTTGTTCTGATTCCTAAAGTCGGGGTGACTTTTTAGTGGTTTCGGCCACCTCAGGTTTTCACAAGTTTGGATCTATTGGAGTATATGGGTAAGAGAGGCATTCAGAAGGGTGTAAGTCTTATATCTCCCAGAGTTAGAGTTGTTCTGGGCTTTAGGTGGTGTTCTCTTGTCGGGACTCCTAATACTTTTCTTGTTAGCACTGTTATCCCTCTTCTGAACTTGCTCATCCTTCTGAGCTTGTTCTTTAGCTTTCCAAAAGGAGGTTTTGGTATCTTCGAGATTAATATACTTCTACCCTCTATCCATGAGTGTTGTCATATCAATAGGAAGATTCTTGGTCAAGGAATACTGGAAGCGTCCAGGCCCAAGGCCTGAAGTGAGGGCAGCCACTAGGAAGCTTGAACTGCAATCGGTTACCCCCGTGAGCTTGATATTAGAGTGAGCAATATACTCCCGAAGTGATTCTCCCTTTGTTTGCTTCATAGTTAGCAAGAATTCTAGTCCTTTTCTCAACTTTCTGCTTGTTAAGAATCAGTCGAGAAATAGTTTACTGAGCTTGTAAAAGTTGTTGATTGGTTTCTGAGGAGGATTGTGAAACCATTTAAGGGCAATACCCTTTAGGCATCAATAGCCACATGCAGAGCCATTATGTGCTGATAGTGAGATAAGTGGTCTCCAGGGTCCTCAAACTTTTCTTAGAGAGTGAATTTTGGAACAAAAAATTTCTTGAGTCACTTTTCTATCATTATGGCAGAAGTGAATGGCATGGAAAACCTTTTGAGCAGTTTACTTAGCTCGTCTTGCTCTAGAGGGGTGTGGAACCCCTTGGTTGAGATCGTTTGATCTTGAGTGTCTGCTATCTTCTCTACCTTCTGATGGGCTTTGGATAGGACTTGTTGTGTGACTGGTACCCGTTGTTGGTCTTGTCCTATGCCTCTAGATCTTGGATTTATGGGAGGAATTTGTTCGGTGTTAGTAGGAGGACGCTTTTCTTCCGAGACTAGGGTCTCGGGAAGTTGAAATTCCTACGACTTTGGATTGGTTCTAGAGGCTGTTGGAATTCGTATCTTTGTTCTGTTCTAATAGTGGACAACAGAATGAAACGTCGGCATTCCTCTTCTTACAATTGTTGACAAACGGGGATCTGTCCCTATATGAATTGTACCATGAGGGTGTACCAGTTGCATGTTAGGCAACTCCTCATTGTGGGATCCTCTGCCCGTGGTGGTGGTAGGAGGCTAAGATCCTCCGTAAACAACATTAGTAGGAGGATACGGATTACTCCGTTGGTTCTGAGCTAGTGAGGCCAAACTTGTGATATGGCAGTAAATTGTTCCTGCATTTGATCGAACTACCGTTGAATCTGATCAAGCTGCTGTTGTAAACGAATGGGTTTTTGTCCCCTTCCTCTTCCAGTAGGAAGTTGATTCTGAGGGTTTTAGGAGTTCTTTCTAAGACGAAGGTTGGGAGCCATTGACTTTTGGAAGAAAAAAATAATAGATTTATTATTTGAAGAGAAAATAGCCTATAAAAGGTGGTAACCAGCTTGGAACCTCTTACCTTTAAAATGTCAATATGATATATCAAAATTCAATAGGATTTGTTTTAAATCTTTTCTCTTATTTAGTAATTAAAATTATCATAAATATAAGTAATAATATTCTTTAATGTTTTCACTTCATACGATCGATTCCAACTCAACCAGTAAACTAATCAGGTGTTAAGCCGTGTCTTTAACTTTTTCCTTTTGATTAATGGTTACAAAAAAAAGAAAAGCTCGATGAAGAAAAACATGAAAGAGTAGAGTGGCACAAAAAATAATACCAAATTGCATTTTGAGCATTCAAGCTCGAGAAAATATTGAATGTTCAAAAATTTTGATCAAACAAGAACAGTCATATGAATGTCATGTATACAAAAAATTATTATTATATTTTTTATCTCTTAGAACACTAACACAATTTATTATTGGTCAAAAAGACAAATGAATATCCTAACCAGCCAACTAGTTAGGATGATCAAGGCTTGGCTTGGCTGGGCTTGCTGCTGAGTGAGTGGGGGCTGTGACTTGAGTTGGTACTAGCTAGTTGGTCCTACTAATTAATTAAGTCCAAAAATTAAGGTTGTAGCTCAGCAGTAATAGTAGTAGTTGAACTTGAGATTATCTATGTTCAGATGGTTCCCCTCCCCTCGTAGATCGAAGCCAACAAATATTAGTTTTATTATATCCCATGAATGCATCTTACAAAATTGAGGATAACAATTGAGATAATGCACCTGATGGACTTAGAGAGTAGTGATGATAATACTAATATTAATAGGCTATATTTGTTTGATGGGATAAGAGAGTGTGATAGAATAAGTGATATTTTATTTTATGTTTGAATATTTATTTGAGATAGGATTAGTTATAATTATATTCTACTAGTGTGGGATAAAAATAATCTCATTAAGGTGATGGTATTATTTTATTTAATGCTCAATGAAATAAGAAATAAAATAAAAATTTTCAATCATTCACTTATAACAAGAAAAAAATATATAAGAGGAAGGAGATTATTTTCAATAATCGCTATTGACGTTACCCATATAACTTTTCGTAATATATTATCATCCTTGTTGATGATACTTTTAAGACTATTAAATAGATTTTAAATATACCGACTATTTTTTTTCTTTCTTACATTTATTAGTAATCCGTTTTATTAATATTTATACACAATAAATTATTAAATTGTTGAATCATCTCTTATTTATTTATATCTCTTTATTGTTCTTAACTTTTATTTTTGAATTTTTAAGTATATATTTTCAAAAAATATATTTTAAGAATTTAATTTTTCTAAAATCTCAAAAAAAATATTATTAAGAATACGAATTTAATATTACAAATATTTTATTTTCATAAGATTTTATTTTTAATTATATCGATCTAAATATAGAATTGAAGTACAATAACATATTTGTACTTTTTATTTAGGCATGTTTCAAATACTAAAGTAGAATATTTTATATTTTATATTTTATATAATTTTATTTCTTATTCGATCTGAACTTATCATATTCGATCTCACTTTATTAATTAACTTTATCCGATCGTCCAAACGAAACCCAATAATAAAATCATAACTTTTTTTTTATTTTATAATCCCATTCTTTTTATCTCACTTTAATTCTACCATCTACCCTTTCATTAATTGAATAAAAGAAGTGGGATGGAATAAAAATGAAGGATCCCAAGCATTGCTAGTAGAAAAATTATGCAGAAAATCTTGGAAAAAATAAGGCCAGCTGTCAACGAACAAAAGTATTCAAATCCACCTTTAGACTTGACCCATAGAGAGAGAGAGAGAGAGAGAGAGAGAGATCCCAGAAATCATCGAGCCCTCGGGGCAAAACAATTAACAATTAACATATATGGCCACTTGGCCAGTTTCTATAAAACGGATTATTTGAGGAAGAGGCACACACGCTACTGCAACAGATATACATACATGCATTCAGAGAGAGAAATGGAGATGAGTAATAATAAGCACTACAAGAAAACAGGTTTTTTGCGACGCACATTATTTGCGACGTATAAAATCCGTCGCCAATAGTCACTATTAGCGACGCCCATGTGTGCGTCGCAAATAATGGTGAAAAATCCGTTTTTCCGCGAAAAAAGGGCTCAAAGGGGCTTTAGCGATAACCAAAAGATTATTGGCGACGCACACGGCGACGCACTGTGCATCGCCAATAACATGGGACCTTTTAACGACGCACAGGTGTGCGTCGCAAATAATATTTTCAGCCTTTAGCGACGCGCACTAAGACTATTAGCAACGCTCAGTGTGCGTCGCTAATAGTCTTAATAAAATACCCAAATCGCATTCGGGATCTCACTCTCTCTAGTTCTATTTTCTCTCTCACTCTGCGACGGACCTCTCTTCGCTCTCGTCTCTTTCTCCATAATCGGCCTACAAATTTCATCATCATCAGGTCCTCATCTCTCCATCTTCCATCCGATCCCAAATTGCATTTTCGTAGCAGGTATTCCACTCTCTTTCTGATACATTTGGTGATGTTTTTGGGTTTTAATGTTCTTGATCTTCACCGCCATCTTTTTACATTATGATCGCATTGATGTGTTTTCGTAGTAGGTGTGTAATCTTGATTTGATTGTGCTAAATATTTATCTTCCAAAGAATAGCAGTAGCATCTGTTCTCTTTTTTAATTTTCAAAATTTTAGTGACCCTATTCTTCACTGTATATATCTCGTAATATTAGGCCAATATTTATGTCTTTGATGTCTACCATACTCTTTATGTGCACTCAACAAACTATGAATTATCATTTTATGTTGCTTTAGCCTCTTTGTTGTTGGAAAATCTACATATGGCTTTGAAATTAGACAGAAACTCAATTGGTCTTTCTTGCCAGGTAGAGAAATTAACTAAACAAAGTAAATATTGGTTTTTCTACTAACTGGCGTTTACCTTCGGTTTTTGGTTTTTCCTTTTTTTTTTTTTGTTTTTTCCCCTTCATTTTGTGGTCAGATAGGTTAAGTTCTATGGCTGTGAAGTGAGGATGGGTACAAAAAGTAAACTTAATTGCCTATACAAGTAAAGTGATAGATTGATGATCCAATTATTTAGGAGATTAATGTGTTTGATTGAACTGCCCACTTGATCACTTGTTTTTTCTTTGACTTTCCATATTGGAGGCTCTTAGTTTAATCTAATGGAGTCGTGTACTATACATTTATTCCATTACAAAGCTTATAATATGAATGTTAAGATGGTAATACACTTGTTCCATTACAAATCTTATAATATGAATGTTAAGATGGACCAAGTTGCATGTGGTAATTAAATTCGTTCAATATAATTCATGAGAACATGCTGAGTATTATGGACCAGGACAGATATTAATATGATTGCTGCTTTGTTTACTCTCTCTTCTTCCTAAAAAATGAAATAAAATAACAAAACTAAAGGTTGAAGTTTGAGAATAAAATAATAACAATGACGATTTGTATATTCAATTTTTTCAGGTTGCTGTTTTTGTTCATGCTTCATATATTTGTAGTTAATTTGAAGTTCCAATTTATTGCTCTATTTCATTCTTGCTCTTCCTCTTGTCTAACAACGAGTTTAATAGGACAATGTTCTAAATAATGTTTCACAATCACAATCATTTTAGGAAATCTTAACAACGAGTTTACTTGTGAATTTATTCAGATAAAGCATTCATGAATATAAATATTTTTTCTTTAACTCAAAACAGAAATTTTTTTTCTTTATAATTTGTGACCTCGACATTCTCATAAAGGCTTGGCTTTCAAGTGACCAATATAAGCTTCTAATGCTTCTACTGAAAATTATGAGTAAGAGTACTAATCTAATATTAATTAACCTAAGAACAGAAAATAAAGTAAAAGACAAAGAAAACTTAGTACAGAGGCTTATGAACACAATGTTTTTTAAGAGTGATTTTTTCCCTTTTTTTTTTTGTTTTCCCTTCAAATATAGCAAATTAGTGGCGATCCACTTTCCAAAATCTGGCAATTGATAACAAGAACTAGACTAAAATTGTTTTACTAGAGTTTTACACAAAAATGAGGGTGTGGCAAGAAGGAGGCTAGGAATTTAGCTTATAGGGGATTTTTTTTTTTTTTTTGCTAATATTTTTTTTTATAAATTTTAAAAATATAAAAATTTAATGGTAATTGATAATATTTTTGATAAGTAATTGAATTCATTAAATGATCAAATTGAAATTAAATTAAGATTATGTGTGAAATTTTTTTGACTTGAGCGGATGAAAATATAAATTAAAAAAATATAAAAAACTTGTTGGCTATGAAAATAATATAATGAAGTCCTGAACTTTTCTTTTCTCTTAATGTCTTTCTTTCTTTTCTTCTCCTTTCTTCTTCTAATCTTGGTTTTGTACCAGAAATCTTAACTTGGTATCAAATAGGTGGTCAATAATTTTTCCTAAAACACAACACACTAACAAAAGGACAAAAAAGGAGATTGTTGATGTCATTTTTTTGGGCTTAGCTCAAATTTTTTTTTTTTTTTGTTTTAGCTGCCACGTAATAGGAGTTCTTGAGTCCTATAGATTGAGAGATCAATTAGATACACCTGACCTATTAAGTCAGTTAGTGGTTTTAGGTAGCAATTGATTTGCTTTTATTGGTTAAGTTGTTGTTGTCAGGTGCCAAGTAAATAATTCTTGATGAATGACCTTAATTAATAGACAAAAATTGAAAGCAAGGTGCTTTTACTTGTTATCAACCAAGATCAATATGTTTTGTATTGGCATTTTCAATGCTATTGTTAATGCGTTTTAAAGCAAAACTCTGTCTGACAATCAGAGTTTGCCCTTACACTAATGAATTTTTTAATTGCATTCATGTAAGCCTAGCCCCGTTCGGGAGTCATTTTCATCACATGTGAATCTTGTCGCAAAATTTATTCGCGATTGGGCTCGTGTGTATGAAAATCGATTCTTGAATTGTCCAGAGAGGACAGTTTGGGAATGCATAAATCTGCATTGCAATCAATAACGCATATGCTTGAATATTTCACTATGATAAAATTTCAGTACGGTCTCCTATTGTTCTCTGGGTATATATTTAGGCGTACTAACGTCTATCTCGTATACTTGGAGAACCGTGGGGAGATGCTGCTGAAATTTTGTCCAAGTGGAATCAAGCATTTACTTTGCTGCTAATTGCAATGTAGATTGTGCATTCATGAATGGGATAGGACCACTTTACCCTTTAGAGAGAAGTTGGAGGTGATAGGATTCATGTTTCATATTTATAACGAGTATCATTTTTGACTTGTATTAGGTAGACGAAAATGGATAAGAGTTGGATGGACTTGAGGGGCAGGCATTTGCCAGGGTATGTGAAGGGGATCAAAGATTTTATTGAGTTTGCTCGTGCATCTGTAGATGGGAGAAATAGGATAAGATGTCCATGTAGGAGGTGCAATAATAAGGATTATATGCACATAGATGAGGCCAAAGAGCAACTATTCGAACATGGGATGGACAAGAGGTATACGTGTTGAAAATTTCACGGGGAACGCCGTGACGTACGAGTGGTATTTGATGATGAAGAAAAAGACGACGATGATGACTTTGGTGATAATGTTAGGGGTTGGTTAC
The DNA here is from genome assembly GCA_008638375.1 of Nyssa sinensis. Lineage (NCBI taxonomy): Eukaryota > Viridiplantae > Streptophyta > Magnoliopsida > Cornales > Nyssaceae > Nyssa > Nyssa sinensis. The sequence continues at coordinate 26,050,349 of CM018033.1, read as the reverse complement.
GAAGGCTTGCCACAAATGCTGGCAGACTTGCAGGGGGTTACAACTGGGGCGAGTAGTCACAGGAGTGACACGGGCACCATCGACCGCATTTGAGTCATTGTTGAGGGAAGCAAGGCAGCCGTTATACCCGGGTTGTGATAAGTTTTCAAAACTGGACTTTCTCGTGAAACTCCTTCATCTTAAGACCATCAACCGTTGGAGTAACAAATCAGTTACTATGGCCATTGAATTGATTAAAGCAGCGCTTCCTACTGGGGAGACCCTTCCGAAATCATATTACGAGGCGAAAAGAATATTAAGAGATTTGGGCCTCGGGTATATTCCCATACATGCTTGCAAAAACGATTGCATGTTATTTTAGAATGAGACTGAACAATGTAAGGAGTGTACGGTGTGCCACGAACCCAGGTACAAGCTGAATGAAGGAAAGAGCAAGACAATTCCGCACAAGGTGCTGAGATATTTTCCCTTAAAATCGAGGCTACAAAGGTTGTACATGTCTCAGAAGACGGCAGAAGATATGCAGTGGCATAAGGAGAAGCGTGTTGCTGAGGAAAATGTATGTAGGCATCCGGCAGATTCACAAGCTTGGGCTGAGTTTGATACAAATCACAAATGGTTTGCAAATGAGCCGCGTAATGTACGACTTGGGCTGGCTAGCGACGGTTTCAACCCATTCGGTGACATGAGTAATGCCTACAGCATGTGGCCGGTGTTGCTTGTGCCGTATAACTTGCCACCATGGAAATGTATGAAAGAACCGTTTATCTACATGTTGTTGCTTATTCCAAGGCCGAAGTCTTCTGGTAATGAAATTGATGTGTACTTGCGTCCTTTAGTGGACGAGTTGAAGGAATTGTGGGAGGTGGGAGTGGAGGCATACGACGTCTCTAAGAATGAGACATTTCAATTGCATGCCACGTTACTGTGGACCATAAATGACTTTCCAGCATACAGGAACTTGTCTAGGTGGAGCACTAAGGGGTATCTGGCATGTCCAGTTTGCAATAAGGATGCATGTTCCCTGCATTTGTCAAATGGGAGGAAGATATGTTACATGTGCCATCGTCGTTTTCTACCGCCATCACATGGTTGGCGAAATTGGCAGAAGCATCTGTTTGATGGACAAATTGAGCGCAGATTATCACCTCCATTGTTGTTTGGCAAAGACGTGTTGGCGCAATTAGCAGTCATCCAACCAGTGAGGTTTGGGAAGATACCGGGTAGTAAGAAGAGAAAGCGTACTGATGTGGACTTAAATTGGACGAAGAAGAGCATATTTTTTGATTTGCCGTACTGGGAGACCCTTAAGTTAAGGCACAATTTGGATGTGATGCACATCGAGAAAAACATATGTGATAATGTGCTGGAAACTGTAATGAACATTGAAGGGAAGACAAAAGATAGTGTTAAAGCCCCGTTGGACTTGCAGGAGCTGGGAATAAGGAAAGAGCTGCACCTCATACGTAGCGGTGATAAATATATCGTGCCTCCTGCACAGTATACGTTATTATCCGCAGAGAGAATGAGGATTTGCGAGTGGTTTAAATCGATGAAGTTCCCCGATGGATACGCATCGAATATATCTCAGTGTGTAAATGTTATAGATGAAAAAATATCCGGATTGAAGAGCCATGACTGCCATGTCCTTTTACAACGACTTCTTCCGGTTGCACTACGTGGGTATCTCACCGATGACATATCGACTACATTAACTGAGTTGGGTTGCATCTTTAGAGAATTATGTGTGAAGACGTTGAATGTGGAAGTACTTGACAAGCTCGAAAGGGATGTTGTCGTGATCCTCTGCAAGTTAGAACAGATTTTTCCTCCAGCTTTCTTCGATATCATGGTCCACTTAGCAGTGCATTTGCCTCATGAGGCAAAAATTGACGGACCTGTCCAATACCGTTGGATGTATCCAATAGAAAGGTACATTTAATTTTGTGAATTGTGTTATCTATCCAACCTAACTATTTTAATCTATTACTGATTAATTATCAAAACAGATATTTGCATACATTGAAGCAATATGTGCGTAACAGAGCACGACCGGAAGGGTCAATTGCTGAGGCTTACATTGATGCTGAATGTCTCACCTTCTGCTCTATGCATCTTGAAGATATTGAGACAAGGTTTAATCGTCAAGAGCAAAATTCTGATAGATGTCCAGGGCAACAACGAACTGGCCTTGCGGTGTTTAATCAGACTGTGCGGCCAATAGGTGCCCGTATATATGAATGGTGTCATCCTCAAGACTTAGAAAGAGCCCACTACACTGTGCTCAACAACTGCGATGAGACATTGTCATATTTTAAGTAAGTTTATCGAAATCATTGCAATACTACGTTAGTATACAAATGTAAGTTACATATAACATATCTCATCTTATGCAGTGAGCATACGATCGAGCTTCAAAGAGAACATGTATCAAGTTCTGATCTGGAGCAAAGACAGAAAAATTTGTTTCCAAAGTGGTTCAGAGAACGTGTAAGAATAGGTTTCAATTAATTGTAATTGTATTAGTTAATGCATTTGTATTCAATTAACTTTATACTTGTACTGAATTAATAGATGAAGCTATTACGCTACCAACAATCTCTTGAGGCGTACGATCAATTATATTCCTTGGCATGTGGTCCTAATCAAAGGATATCCCGCTACACCGGTTTAATTGTTGATGGTGTTTGATTTCACACGAGGGAACGTGAGGTCAGCCGACGAACACAGAATAGTGGGGTCCTTGTTGAAGGAAATGGTGACGCAGGACAAACTGTAGAGTACTATGGTGTTTTAAAAGACATCATACAGTTACATTATTGCTACGGTCATTCTGTGTATATTTTTAAATGTGATTGGTGGGATGTAAGTAATAAAAAGACTAGGAATGCAGATTGATAAGGACTTCATAAGTGTTAATACGTCACAGTACGGCATTTAAAGATGATCCGTATGTTTTGGCATCGGTTGCAAAACAAGTTTCTATTTGAAGGACACAAAAATAAGAGGTGATTGGCATGTTGTCCAAAAAATAAAAACTAGAAATGTTTATGATGTCCTAAAAGTTGGCGAGGGAGATGAAGAGTTGGAGATGATTGAGGAGGCACTACAAGAAGAGTCTCAAATTGCCAACGATGGTGTTGTCCGGCATGATCAGGAAGATGTTAGTTCGTATCAGTTGAATAGAACTGATGTAAAACCAATTCATGTCGTAGCTTCCGACGTCACCAATACCACACAATTAGATCCGAGGGATGCAACGTTCATTAATGATGATGATGACGAGGAAAGTGATTTTGATGATGAGACATTGTTAGAGTATTGTACCGAGAATGAAGAAAATTCAAGTTCAGATGATGATACAAACTCAGATGAATAATTGTAATAGGTGTTACATGTGGTAAGATCAAGTGTACTGGATATTCAATTTTATGATGTAATGGATTTTAATTTTTATGATGTAATGGATTTTACTTTTAAACTTTCTTTTTAGATATGGTTGGACCAAGCTCACACAGACGCGCAGCCCCGGTGGACCCATCGACCCCTTCCCCTTCCTTTGCAAGATCGACCGATCATGCCGTTGATGGTATGAATAGTTCCACTTTGTATTAATGATTATATAAATATGGTACTAATTGTTTCTATTTTATTGTTTCTAAAGCTTCGACCACCACCTCTAGACGAGGGCGCGGTAGGTCGAAGAATCGGAGTTTACAGGCTCAGATGGAGGCATCAGGGGGCTCGCGACTTCGGATTGAGCTACCTGAGGGCTTGTTGAAGCCCGTTGGTGGGTGGGCACAACAGTTCACCACAGAGGTCGGCATCATTTGCCGACTACGTGCCCCACTCCATATTAGTGACTGGAGTCTCGTCACTCAGGAGGAGCTACGGGATATTCATGAGCATATCCTGGTATGTCTTTTATTATTGTGTTGAACTAAATTTTAACATTTCTAATGCCGTAATGTTTTGACAATGACATGCTTTACAGGGGAAGTTTGACATCGATCTCCACCTGCCTCATGTAGCAAAGGCATGGACCGTTACCTGGGAGTCCGTTTCAAGGACTATCGACACCGTCTCTACATGCACTACGAGGCGGAGGATGGCAGGCTGGTAGAGAGCCCCGCGACAGACCCTACAAGGGGGGTGACGGTGGAGGATTGGATCATACTGTGCGACCGATTCGCAAGTGATGCATTCCAGGTGAAAATTGTCAAAATTACTTTTGTTGTCTGCTTTAAATCAGTATCATTTATACTAACCTTCTTTGTTTTGGCTAAGTGTAGGAACTAAGCAAAAAGAATAGCGAGAGTAGAAGCAAGCAGAAGGTGACCCACTGTGGTGGATCACGTTCTTTTGTATAGTATAGGCATGATATGGTAAGTTAATAAATGTATCAATTTCTTATTGTATACTCTATTCATGAAATCAATATTCAGAAGCTATTATTTATTTGATCCAACGAGACCAGGACACTGGTGCACCACCCAGCCCCATTGATTTGTGGCACAGGACGCACTACAACCCCAATAAGGGTTGGGCTGGGCCTGAAGCATAGCGGCTTTATGTAAGTTTTTATGTAACTTGCCACAGTATTACTAATTTAATATTAATCTAAAGTTATAAAAGTAGTAACATATATTTATGTTTTTATAGAAGGAGATGGTCCGGTTGCGTGATCAGCCGACAGCTGAGGGTCAGGATCCGCCGACCGATGACCATATACGGGAAACTGTTCTGGGCAAGAGGGGTGGCTCTGTCCGTGGCTTAGGGACTGGGATGTCGCCGACGACATCGTCCTTTAAGAGTGATGCTAGGGCACACGTAGCTACTGAGGCAGTTAACAAGAGAATGTAGCGCTGCGCCAGAGACTATATAGCCTCGAGGAGCGATATTCTGAGCTACAGACTCTTGTGCAGACGATGCTCAGCCAACAGCGTGACTCTTCACAACCTTGGTAAGTTTTTAAAATTATATAAATTGGTGGATTTATTTTTTATAAAAAAAAATGCACCAAAACCATATCACACAACTCAAGAATGATAAAATAGACTTGCACGAAGTTACGGAACTCAGTTCGGATGCCCGGTTTCAAACTTATGCAACTTTTAGCACCAAAAAGGCCCATTTTGAGGTTTTGATAGACCAAAATGCCGGATCTCGGCCTAAAAACACCGAAACCACATCACACACCTCAAAAATGATAAAATAGACTTGCACGAACTTACGGCACTCGGTTCGGATGCCCGGTTTGAAACTTATGCAAGTTTCACTCCAAAAAGGCCCATTTTGGGGTTTTGACAGACCAAAATGCCGGATATCCGCTTACCTATACCGAAACCACATCACACACCTCACAAATGATAAAATAGACTTGTACGAACTTACGGAACTTGGTTCGGATGCCCGGTTTGAAACTTATGCAAGTTTCAACTCCAAAAAGGCCCATTTTGGGGTTTTGACAGACCAAAATGCCGGATATCGGCCTAACTACACCAAAATTACCTCACAAACCTCACAAATGATAAAATAGACTTGCACGAACTTACGACACTCGGTTCGGATGGCCGGTTTGAAACTTATGCAAGTTTCAGCGCCAAAAAGGTCTTTTTTAGGGTTTTGACAGACCCAAATGCTGGATATCAGCCTAACTACACCGAAACCACATCACACACCTCAAAAATGATAAAATAGACTTGCACGAACTTACGGCACTCGATTCGGATGCCCGGTTTGAAACTTATGCAAGTTTCAGCTCCAAAAAGGCCCATTTTGGGGTTTTGACAGACCAAAATGCCGGATATTGGCCTAACTACACTGAATCCACATCGCACACCTCAAAAATGATAAAATAGACCTGCACGAACTTACGGAACTCGATTCGGATGCCCGGTTTGAAACTTATGCAAGTTTCAGCTCCAAAAAGGCCCATTTTGAGGTTTTGATAGACCAAAATGCCGGATATCTGCCTAACTACACCGAAACCACCTCACACACCTCAAAAATGATAAAATAGAGCTGCACAAACTTACGGCACTCGGTTCGGATGCCCGGTTTAAAACTTATGCAAGTTTCAGCGCGAAAAAGGTCTTTTTTGGGGTTTTGACCGACCAAAATGCCGGATATCAGCCTAACTACACTGAAAACACATCACACACCTCAAAAATTATAAAATAGACTTGCAAGAACTTACGACACTCGGTTCGGATGCCCGGTTTGAAACTTATGCAAGTTTTAGCGCCAAAAAGGTCTTTTTTGGGGTTTTGACAGAACAAAATACTGGATATCAGCCTAACATCACCGAAACCACATCACACACCTCACAAATGATAAAATAGACTTGCACAAACTTACGGCACTCGGTTCGGATGCCCGGTTTGAAACTTATGCAAGTTTCAGTGCCAAAAAGGTCTTTTTTGGGATTTTGACAGACCAAAATGCCAGATATCAGCCTAACTACACTGAAAACATCTCACAAACCTCACAAATGATAAAATAGACTTGCACAAACTTACAGCACTCGGTTCGAATGCCCGGTTTGAAACTTATGCAAGTTTCAACGCCAAAAAGGTTTTTTTTGGGGTTTTGACAGACCAAAATGCCAGATATGAGCCTAACTACACTGAAACCACCTCAAAAATGATAAAATAGACTTGTACAAACTTACGGTACTCGGTTCGGATGCCCGGTTTGAAACTTATGCAAGTTTCAGCTCCAAAAAGGCCTATTTTGGGGTTTTGACAGACCAAAATGCCGGATATCGGCCTAACTGCACTGAAACCACCTCACACACCTCACAAATGATAAAATAGACTTGCACGAACTTACGGAACTCGGTTCGGATGCCCGGTTTGAAACTTATGCAAGTTTCAGCTCCAAAAAGGCCCATTTTGGGGTTTTGACAGACCGAAATGCCGGATATCCGCCTAACTACACCGAAACCACCTCACAAATGATAAAATAGACTTATGCTACTTTATGTCGTTCTTACTATTTATGCATGAAAAAAAGAAAAAAAAAAAACTATTCACATTCTATGTTCATATATATTTAATAGTTGTTCTAATATATGTAGTTTGATCTTTATTTCAGATTGATCGGGGATTATTGCCGCGCCATCTTTATGTTTTTCATTGGAACTTGTTATTTTTATTTTTTATTTTCATGGACATCTGTAGTAACATTTTGGAGACAATTTTTTAATTTTTCTATTTATTGATGAATTGTACTTGTACAATTGTACATAATTAGTTTAATATATATATATATATGAATGTATTTTTTTTTTTAATATATTCATTTCAAAATACTTGGATTTTATTGTATATCAGGATGGATGATTGATATAGGTTTAAACAGGAACAAAACAACAAATAAAACAAAGTAGTTATGGTTCTAAAAAAAAAAAAAAACATTTTTAGCGACGCACACCAGAGTGTCGCTAAAAGTCAAAATTTAATTTAAAAACAGTATTAGCGATGCACAGTAGGCGTCGCTAATACCCACTTTTAGCGACGTACAATGTGGGCGTCGCTAATAATGACTTTTAGCGACGTACAATGTGCGTCGCTAATACTCACTTTTAGCGACGCCCACTACGCCCTTGTGTATTATTTGCGACGCCCGTACTCAATTATTAGCGACGCGTATTGAGCGTCGCTAATATGAACTTTTTGCGACACCAAAGGCTTCGTGCGTTTCTAATAGTATTAGCGACGGCACTATTTGTGACGCCTTAGCGATGCACCGTTGTGCGTCGCTAAATGTATTTAACGACGCTCAGTTACACTATTAGCGACGCACGCGAGCGTCGCTAATAGTGCATTTTGTTGTAGTGAAGGTTAGTTTGGTGGTTGTGGTGGCCATGCTGCTATAGCTTGTGGCCACCTTAGTTCCATCCGCATTTGCCCGCGACGTTCGTTTCAATGAAGTACTCCTAGCTGCTGATGGTGCCAATAACGCCGCCCTTACGAACAGCATAAGGAATCCCCTCTTTAATATATTCTCACTGGATGGTCAACGTGCCTGTGGTACTTGCATGACTTCTGGTAGTTGCGATGCTGGGTGTTAGTGTGTTTTTTTTACATGGCCGCCGGTGTTGGTGTGCGTTGGGTGCTGCTAAGTGTATGAATGCATCCCCTAGCAAATGGCGATCGTTGCTTGTACTTGTCGACGACGAAATGACAATCTATGCCTCTTAATATAAAATAATGTCGATCTCCTCCTCCTGCTGTTGTGTTGTGCTAATTTTTTTTTTTTTGTTATCTAGCCAAAGTTATGGGTATTGTACTTTCAATAAAAGTAGTGTCCATCGTGTTTTGTTGTTTGTTTGTGCTTGTGTCATTATCTAGTAAAAATTACAATTGTTGTAATTTTAAGTAAAAACTAAAATAACTAATTTAAATTTTTAACACAATGCCCACCACCATTTCCCATCTCTTTTGCTTCGTCCAGCACCACCCATGACATCACCACTTCCCCTCCCCAACCCTTCACCCACCACCACCCACGGCCTATGACCCTGTCGGATTGTTCGAGATCCATCGAAATAGATCTGAATCTATGGACGAAAAAATCCGGCCACCATAACCCCAAATCCATTGCTCAGACTAACGATCCAACTACCACCACTGATCCATCGTTGGATATTGGTATCGAACCCTCCACCGCCTCTAAATCCCCGCTTGTGTTATAAGCAACAACAGTTTTTCAGAGCAATTTAGCTTTAAGAATTTCAATACTTGAATGATATAAGGGCTTTTGTAATGTTGATTTTGTCCGTCACAAAAGAAATTTGTTAGCCTTAAAGGTTTTTAACTAATAGCATCTTAATAATTTTGATGATCACAATGCATTATCCAATTGACTAATGATTTATCCACGTGACAATGCAAATAGGTTATCTAGGTCAAAGAAGATTGTTAATCAAGAAAATGACGAAAGTCCATCAAGCTAAATATTTTACTTAAGAGCATGTTTCAAAGTACAGATCAAAACAAGATGAATGCTTTCATGATGACTCAAGTAAGGTGAACTCACTCAAGCCCAATGATTTAAGTGAAAACTTTCATTTTTCCTTATTTTGAGTTTTGGGTTTTGAGTGACGTTAAGATTAGATTGATCATGGGTCGTAAGCTCTTACTATTTAAAATGATCGTCTAAAGACTAATCTCAAATGATTTTTTCAAAACAAAACATTTAATTTAAAGTTTTAAAAGATTAAAAGGTTGTGACAAAAGTATACTTAGAAAGAAATAAGCTAGAAGACACTCGTTGTCTAAACCAGTTGACCCATTCTTAAAACTAATAGACTGATTCTTAAAGCTTATTCGTCACACTGATAAAACCAGTCAACTAATCCTAAGAACTAGTCAACTGAGTGAAGTTTTATAAAATTGCCTGAGCACACTGTCCAAATTAGTTGACCTGCCAAGAAATTCAGTCGACTATCCTTAAAAGTAAAAATAAGTGTACAAACAAAACCAGTCGACTGATTCATAGAATCAGTTAACTGAATGACCAATTGATGAATTGCCTAAGCACAGTGTCTAAATTAGTCGACCTAAAAGTTAGATAAGTCGACCACTTCTCAAAGGTAAAACCATGTAACAAATAGAACCAGTCGACTGATACTCAAAATCAATCGACTGAATGTTCTTAACCAAATGAACCTCAAACCCTTTGGACAAATCAGCTGACCAGTCCTAATTGCAGTCGACTGGTTGATGATTCAGTCAACTGATTCTGTCGATCTGGCACTTGCAAATTCAAATTTTAAACAAACAAAAAATGGGGGAAACGACTCTTTGAAAAGCAACGGGCACATACCTTAAAGAGCTATAAATAGAGGTTCCTTAGGGCTTTTTAAGCCACCTCTTACTAGCTTACATTATCACATCCTTGTTATTGACTTTAGATCTACCATCTTCCAAATCTAGATTTAAAAGTTCTACATATCTTAAATACTCAGATCGTACACTTAGTCAATCTTTAGAGAGTGAGCATCTTATTGCACCAAAACTGCTCTAGAAGAGAGTGATATTTAGTAAACATTTTTGTATCATCTCACTGCAGTGAGAGTTGTGGGTAGATGCTACTCGGTGAGGCAAAAATGTATATTTTGTTGGGATAAGAAGGTTGTAGTTTTTGCTTTGTAAAGATTTGTTCTCCACCTACAAGAAGGTCACTATAGTGGAAAAACTCAAATGGGGATACTTGAGTCGAGGAAGTAAAAAAAAAATTCGAACCTCGTAACTGCTGTGTTTCTCTCTCCCTCTCTCTCTCTCTGCTCTTATTTATTTACTGTACATTTACAATCAATGTCAAGTGACGTAACCATGTATGTTTTGTTTTCATACAAAAATCCATATTTTTATTAAAAATAGGGTTAATTATATTTTAGTATCATGAAGTTTTGTTCCGATTTCAAATAAGATCTTCGATTATCAATTGTAACAATTCAATTCCTCAATTTTTAATTTCATTTCAATAAGATTGACTAAATATTAAATTTGTTGGATTTACGAGGCTGTTTCGAATTTTTTTAAAAATAAATCGGGGCAGAATCTACTCTTTGTAAGTTATCTAATTATTCAAAAAGATTAATCTTTGGTTGTCTAACTTTATTTAAATTTTAAGAATATTTAAAAAAACAAATGTTAATGTCAATGTTACTCGCCAAACTTCAAAAAATTCAAAAACCACTTTAATTTTATTCCACTAAACTAGTTTTGGTCTTCCCCCAAATTAATAATAAAAAAAGAAGTATGCCTAAACCAACCTGACCTTTTGTGATGATACAAATTTGTATAATGTCCTTTTTCCTTTTCATGTCAAACACTAATTTATATGTATTTTCCTACACACAATATATTTACATAGTAATTTATAATATTTTTATAACTAATTAAAAAAGTCCGGTTGATTGGATAGTTGAACTTAATAAAAGGGGCTTTTTTTCCAGTATAACCAAACAGATCATCCTGAAACTGAGCAATTTTGCAAGATCAAGTCAATGTCTAGTGTTTCTCATATCCAGCCTTTGATGTTTGTTGGAACCGCATTCTATTAAAAAATGGGATTTGAAAACGGAAAAACAGAGGAAAGAATTTGGAACAAATTGGAATTTAAATGAAAGGAAGTGATTGGAACCAGAATGTATTGGAAAAAAATAATTTCTATAGCACTAAATATACTTTTATTTTGATGAGAAATTGAGAGACATTAGGAGCATAGTTGTCAAATTGCCCATGTAATTCTAGACAAATGATCTAATTTACCGCTTACACGACCACCCAAGCAATCACCATTCAAAAAATATGGTACAAAAGTAATCTAATCAGTATTTTAAGTCATAATTTCATACAATCCATGTTATTTATAAGAAGTTCAATTAATAAGGAGAAGATTTTTATTCCTACATAAAAACTAAAAATAAACACACACACACACAATAGCAACTATTTATTAATAATATTATTTTGTACTAGGAAACAAAAATACAGTTTTAGTTTAAGAAACATTATCACATATGCAATTAAATTAAATAGAATGAATAATGTAATAAAAAGTATTTGAATAAAAGTTAACCCATTTAGATAATATAATTTGTTGATAACATTAGCATAATTTTATAAGGAAATTGGCTTTATCTGTTGTATATAATTAAAAAAACTTGTAAATAGAATAAAATATTATTTTATAAATAAGTGTTTCAGGTACAAATAGTTAATGTTTGGATATTTTCAATCTCTCTATTAATTTCACCTCATTTATTTACAAATTTAAGGTTCGTAGATATATTCAACCCCCAACAAATTAAACAAAAAGAAAAAAAAACAAATATAATAATAAAATAAAAAGTTATTATGCATTAAAATATAGAATTTAGCTAAGGAAAAGAGTATGTTGCCTAGGCGAATTGGGGCAGCTAGGCGACCGTTCAATTATTTGGGATCAGGTGAGTATTATCTAGGCTATTTTCTTTCCTGGGGAGCTTAGGCAGGTGCCCATAACAATTATGACTTAGAGTAAAGAGATTGGAGGATATTGCCCATAATGGTAAGGTTGCTTCGCTTTGACTTGGAGGTCACGGATTCAAGTTACGAAAATAGTACTTTCATTTGATAGAATAAAATTGTGTGCATCTACTCATCCCCAGATCCCGTAATAAAGGAAGACTCATCGTGCATTGAACAAATCTTTTTTTATTTTTATTCCTTTCAAGTAAATCCAATTCTCATGAAATTGGATCAATTTCGAAGGTATTTCAAATAGGTATAATTTTTCTTTCAAATCCTTCAAAATTGAATCTCTGTATGAATTTCTTTCATTTCAAATAATTTAAGTCTCATTTCCAAATTCAAATCCCATTAGCTAGGTATCGCCATTGTTCAGAATAAGTCTCTCAACCCAAAACAAGCAGTTCTCATGGAAAATTTGGTGTGCAAAAGTCGCAATGAATTTTAGTGCACTCCAAAAGAACCATAGTAATATGATTAACCTAGTTGATAACTTATGACTTCTTTTAAGGGACATGTCATGCGTTTTACTCTCACTTCTTCTACTAAGAGGATGTGTAGTTTATTTGTTTATTTCTTCCTCCTAACTTTGGTTTGGACTTTACTTGTATAGTTATAGGGTTTTCTATGGTGCAGAATGAGTGATTCCTGTGAACTTGTAAAGTAACGAGAATGATTGTACAAAACACATTCTTTTAACAAAAAAAAGAACTAGTACTTCAGATACCTTATACAAAACACAATTTGCCAACACAAAATTACTTTACATATCAATTCATGTCAACTCAAAACAAATGGGCTATTCATTTTATTCAATTGATTTTCAGACGAAGAATATGGGGATATTTTCATTTCTTAGGAAAACTGACTCTTATTTTGTTTTATTTATCCAGGAAAATGACCTCATGAGATCAAAACTAGAAAATAATAAACTCAATTTTTGAGAAAATGGAAATGAGCAACAAAAGGAGAAAAAAATAAATACTTTTTTTTTTTACAAATTGACATATCCTGAATTTCTTCTAAATTTTCTTATATTTTAAAAATGATATCCTGAATTCTCTCAAACTTCCCAAATTACAATGTTTTTTTCTTCTTCTAGTTAATTAATAATAACCTCTTAAGCAAGAAAACTTTATTCAAAGTTGAAATGACGCCTAACAAGTGGATGGTGTTTTATTTTACATTAGTTGAGTAGGAGATGCCACTTAAGTTTATAAGATTCATAGATCAAATAACTCTTTTAAAGATTGATGCCTTTGAGATATGCCTAAGTTTTGAAAAAGAACTCCTCTCTAATTCAATATTATGTATAAATTTTGGATTGAATTTCAGAAATTTTCTTCATATATTTTCAAAATTTTACTACTTTTTTTTTTATAGGAATGAATTTTATTTTTTAAAATTCTTTCCCATTACAAAGGAAATAGCTTCAAGTAAATCACACTCGAACAATCTATTTTTTATCTCAATAATTTGTTTTTAAGAAAAAAAGAATTTGGAATGTTTCGAATATATAAAAAAAATGCCAATCAAGCAAATCTTAGGTTGGTTAATGCAGAAACCTTTTATTAGAAAAAAAAAATATTTATGTGATTTCAATTCAAATTTATTGTTGAGACTAGGCGTGAAGGTGAAATCCCTAATCAAATAAATGGTGCAAATAATAAGGATTGATACATATAGATTGTGCTGAAAATTTGAAACCCATTAGTTTGCCTTTGAGTCAAATTGGATTCCAACGCTCGTATCAAGGCCCTTCAATATACTACAAGAAAAATGACTTTTGGTGGCAAAATAAAAGTGCCGCTAATGACATTCATGACACTTTAGCGGCTGTTATATTTCCTTGCATTTGTTTTTTTGTCGTGGCACCAGAAGTTAGCAGCATATTAACGTTGGTTACGAGTGCCGCGAATAATTTATTGCATATTTGATAAATTTTGTGGCTATTTGCTCATAACTGCCGCTATTAGTGATTTATTGCGACGCTTGTAAAACTGACGATATGGCGTTTTGATTTATATGGCCTGAGCTCAAAGGCGGATTCCCTCCAAAATCTTAAAAATCTGATTTGTTTTTTGTTTTTTTGCCAATAATTTTTATAGATTTTTTTTTAAAAAAATTGAATTTTCCTTCCTCCCAAATTTTTATTTTTCATGATTTTGCAAAAGACGCTCTTAAAATTTAACTTTTATATTTTTACCCTCCTAAATTTATAGTGTGGATCGGCCACTACTTGAGCTCTTATAGAGATGGTAAAGTAGTACCGAAGAACTCTATAATCATGCATATTAAAATTTAACATGTGAAATCAGTGATAACATCTGAGTGACATAATATAAAACATATGACATGTAAATTTTTGATAAACATGAGCATGTAATTTTTTGGTAGAACCTTGTTACTACATTTTTATCCTATAAATTAGTTTATAACCTACTAGCTTAAAATTTTGACATTTTGGGTTAAATTGAATTCCAACATATATATATATATATATATATATATATCCTGTTCTGATCTCTCAACAATTATTTGCTGCTTTTCTGACTTTTTAATTATTTTTTTTTATTTTTCTTTTAACTTCCTACCTTTTTCTTAGTAATTACATTTATAAGAAAGTCAAAAAGATGTGGCATAACTCTCTAGTCTTCCAGCAAGATGTTTGCAACCTAACACAATAAATTAGTTCTGGTCTAAGCCAAATTAATGTAGTTAAAAGATGCTGTTAATATTTTGGCATTGTTCATTAATTTCTTCCTATATGGTACAATCCACTTTCCGTTGACAAAAAATAATAATAATAATAACCAAATTAGTATTTTATAAAAAAAAAATTAACTTTTAAAGCGCGTTTTAACTCTACAAACTTGCATAGGTCCGATAATCTAGCCATTTAAGGTTGTTGGTTATACATTATCTTTAACCCCCTTAGATTTATTTTTTCTATTTATCTTTTTTTTTTTTTGGTCAGATGAAGTGGTATTCTAGTTTTGTCAGAATAATTTATTCTTTGATGAGATAATTTAGAAATTCCACAAACCGAAAACGTGATAGATTGAACTTGCGACCTTAAAATTTACAGAATGTCCAAACTCCTCTCTATTTATGTCAATTTGGTATTTTTTTTAAAAAAAAAGGTACTAATAAGCATAATTGGTAAAATCTTTAAATAGTTACTCTAAAAAATTAGGATTAAATTTAGCCTTCGTGTGAGTTGGGGTTTAATGTATATGAGGAAGATTGTCCTTCATTACTTCTCTTGTAAAGAGAATTTTCCTTTTTTTTTTGGTATTGAGAATTTTTTTCTTCCTAATAATAGGGTTTGAATTCACGTCATTTCTCTAAACATAAAAGAAGAAGATGTTTAGAAGAAATTTATGGGTAAAGATGAGAAAGTTTTTACATGAATGTTTAAGAAGAAATCATGGATTCTACTCTGACTTCATCCACTAAAGGAGGAATGTATAATTTATTTGTTTGTTTTAATTTTGGACTAATCTTTATCCCTATACTTGTTGTAGTTATTGAGTTTCTTAGGGTCCAAAATTAAGACTCTTATAGACTTATAAAATAATAATTAATTGTATAATACACCTTTCGTTAGCACAAACAACCTTCTTCTTCTTTAAAAGTCATATATAGATCGCATTAGTTGCTTTTAATTTGAACTCGATTTATAGTTGATGCTATAATCAAATTGAATTTTAACTTAAGTAGATTCAATCTTATTAAGATTTAAATCTGATTAATCTTGGTATATATATTATAATTTAATTATATTATATATATATATATATATATAAAGGTTGATTTGTAAGTGAAAAAAAACCAATAATATTTGACTGATTTAAATTTAAAACTACAACAACATAAAATCTTTTATCCAGTATGTGTTGGGTTGTATTAACATGTAATTTAATTGAGGGAATGATGTTAAATAAAGTAAAATGAAGAGACAAAATTCATGTAGCTGACCAAAATAGCTAGGATAAGGCTTTAATTAGGGGTGCAACTTGGGTGAGCCGGGTTCGGACTGAGTCATGTCTAAGTCCAGCTCAAGTTCTAAAACAATCAACCCAGACTCGGCCCGAACAACCCAACCCAAGCTCGAACCGAATTAAAATTCATTAATATTGAATTCAACCCAAGCCTAATTATTAATTCTAAATTTCAGATTTTATTCACAATTTCTTCAATAAATTGATGTCTTTTTTCCTATTTTGATTATACACTAAAAATTTTAATAATTTCTCTTTCTAAAAGAAACCAAAAACCGTTAAAATAATTCCTTCAACATAATTTAATTTTTAAAAAATGTTAAAGGTCAAAAAGAAATTAAAATAATAATTCTTGTAAAAAATTTCTACTAATCTAATGGTGGATAACTAAAGTATAAAAAATATAATATATAAAATATTAAATTCAAATTCAGTTTTCTAAAGCGTCAATCCAAGTCTAATCAAAATTTAAATCAGACTTGAGTTCTTTTATCCAAACCTAATCCAAAATGTACAAAAAAAAAAAAAAAAAGAAACTCAAATCTAAAAAAAAAATTGGAGCGGACTCGAATTGGGCTGTCCAAATTGCACCACAAGCTTTAATATTTAAGTCAAACCTGGACTGGATATGTAGCTTTCCGTTGGACCCGCCTTCCATCTGTTTGTTAATATACCAAAGAGGCATGTGCATGTTGGCATCATTTTTCGCTTTTAGTTGGTACGCCCCTATGGAATCTTTTTCTTTTGCATTTACAAAAGCCGTCTTAATTAGTTATTTGACCAAACTTTTGAAGCTATTTTTATGTTTGTTTTTTGCTTTTCAAAATGAAAATGCGTTAGAAAAAGTAAGCTCAAACACCCACTCTGATGGACTGGCCACTGACGCTTTCAAAAACAAGTTTTGCTCTACCCTTCGGCTCTTGGATTAGGGAATTAACACATCTGCTACACGCACTTTTTGAAGAAATAAGCCCAGCTCATTTCTATATCATGGGCACATATCATCAGAATCTAGATAGAGGGCAAGTTTCAAGATTTATAATAATGATTTCTTGTAACATTTTAACCAACCTTCACACACCAACGGCATTAACAATTTCAGACCCAACTATGTTTGGCCCTGCCATTTGTCTTCGTCTTGAATTTACAATCCTAGAGAGAATTTACTTACTTCTTGATAAACCCAAAAAAGGATATACAATACCGTGCCCCCTCTTTTTCTTTGTATGCTTCCAAGTTGTTTCTGTACGTAGAACTGATTTCAGCCTGGCCTCGATGAAAATGTGAGAATATATTCACTGTCTGGAATTTTTTGTGGTGATTCAGACTCCATGTGGATACCCTTGCCCCTGAGCAGAAGTTTGTGCTATATTAACAGAGTGAGGTTTGATGTCTCTACTCCGCGTATAAGCCAAGAACTGGTCAGGTAACTCTTCCAAGAGAGCCTGAACAATGGATGTCTGCCCACCTGCGCAAGGGATAATATTTCATTAATTACAGTTAAGATAGAAATGCTAAAATTAAGAAAAAAAAAAAAGCAGAAGATGCACACAACAAAAATAAAAAAGAAAGAAGATTATCTTGCATCAAACAAGGCTGGCCGGGCTCAGAGAAGCTTAAAGCAACTCAACTTCAGTTTCAGCTGCACTGAAATTGAACCAGTTGCTACAAATGCAACGCATGTACTTATTGTGTATTTGTGCATGCGAGAAAACTTACTATCACATGAACAAAATTCAGCTACACTACTACGCATTAGTAATCAGGAACATTGTAGGTTCTCAAACCCTAAAATAAAAGCATGTAAAAGGGCTGACTGATTTGGAATTGAATGGGAAGCTTTGGAATGTGGGTGGACTATGAATTCACTACCAAATTTGATTCCAGTAGTCTGCCATGCCCAAATGGGGACAAAAATCTAACCCCGAAATGCTCTTCCTTCTTAAAAACTAGTGAAGCAAAACAAGTATGAACTCACCAAGCACTTCACGCATTGGAACAAACTGTACAATGTCACGTGTAGCTACCCTTCCTGTAGAACTCTCTAATCGATGCCCATTATCAGCATCAAGGATCTGCCACATAACAAGAATTATATCACATACCAATTCTAATGGAGAGATTTATAAAAAGAAAAGATTCAACCCTCTAGACGGAAGTACTTAAATGGTACAAAAAAGAATTAACAGTAGTGCAAAATATAGATCAATGCAGAAAACACGGATACCTCCATTTGTTTAAAATCTGCAGCACCCACCCCAACAATAAGAATTGAAAGGGGTAGATCGGATGCCCTCACCAAAGCATCTTTAGTTTCTTGAAGATCAGTAAGGACTCCATCCTACATAATTGTTAAATTATTTTATTACAAAAAAAAAAAAAGAATAAGAAAGAACAGAGAAAATATGTTGTTTAATTGTCTACCGTTATAATCAACAAGACAAAATACTTGCTGCTGTTGTGGGTGAGGGAATGGCCAGCAATTTCTGCGGCCTTGTTGATCACTGGACCGAACAAAGTGGGTCCAGCAAGAGAAACATTGTGCAAAGCACTCGTATAAGCAGCCATTATGCCTTCTACCCCTTCAACCTGTAATATGTAGGGAAATTAACCATCACATACATATAAAAAAAATGCAAGCATAACAGATGTCTGTGGTGATTCATTATTGATGGCAGCATCATTATCACATAATCAATAACTATGTGTGATGAGCATATGAAATTGAAGACAGCAGATTGCAACAATAAAATATGCTTGCCTCTCCAAACGTTGGGCTAATAGCTCCAATATATGAACCACAACACATCAACAATGAATGACAGAGCAATGTATTCTTCTTAACACTGGCCCTTGTGGTAAAGGGTATCTTGGATGTGTCCCTCTGTGAGAAATCACAGAATGAGAGTGATCCCTTCTTACCATCAATTTGAAAGATGGTTATGCCTTGCATTAAGGCTGGGTCTAAGACTCCAGAATAGGATAAAAAATAATTATGATGATCTAATCATTGACCTTGAAACACCACCGAAAAATGTGACAGTCCACAAAAAATAAAGGTTCTTCCATTGCAAATTACATCCCATATTAGTCCAATCAGACAATTTCACATTCCCATATGAATTTACCCAATCCCACACCCTGATTCTCATGTTTATGAAGTTGCATAAATTGATTTATCAAAAATGAAGTTGCATAAATTACCTATCAAGCAACTCGTAGAAAGGACCATGGCCATTTGAGAAAAGGCCTATCAACTAGAAAATCCTGGGAAAAATAAGCAACACCAACTATAGTGCGGATAACCCCAAAACGAGGGTGTCTTATTTCAACTAAAGATGACATATGACACGCGGAAGCAAAAGCAAATGTCACGGATATAGTTAATTCAGAACTGAATAGGCCTGAAGCACTCTGAAGAACACATGATGAGAAGAAAAAGGAAAAAAAAAAAAAAGAGAGAGAGAGAGTTAAGCACATCATCTTTAGAGACATGGCCACCCTCAGTCAAGAAAAAGGTCTCTTCTCACTTACATGACACATGGAATCGGGTTCAGAATTGTTAAAAAAAGAATCATGCTAGGGACTGCCAGAAAAGATATAATCCTGCTAAAAAGCCTTACAGAGACATAAAATCAACTGCCATAATTTTCCCTCGTGATTATGTTAAGCTTTCAATTCAAAAGGCTATTTTCACTTTTTCTTTAGATATAAGGTTATTAATTTGAAAAATTAAAGTATTAATATGACTAGTACATCATCTTTTTAATAAGTTTATGCTTTCATCAATTGTCAAAGTTAAGGAAGCTTGGCCCAAAATGGATCAAGGTGATGAAATAAAGGAATACTTTGCATGAGAAAAGAACACCAAGCAAGAAGCAGAAAACAAGGACAGTAGGATGTCTGTCATATCCCTTATGTTGCAGGAGAGAATTTTACCTCAAAGCCACTTGCATTTTCATTTAAGTTGAAACAATGAGATACTGAGCCATTGTATGTCTTCCCTCCAAAGCCCCATGCAGGAAAATGTCTATCCGAATCATAGAATTGTATGACCTCCCCAACCTCCATTATTGCCTGCAAGCAGTTCAGTCAATAACACATGCACACATTATACTAATCGGTGATATTTTCTAGTAGGCATAACCCTGCTGTATAATCACAACTGTCAGAGAGCCAAACAGCCATAACAAAAAATTGGGCAGTTCATAATCATACATACAGGTGATATCATTGTGACCAACTAATATGTCTGTTTATAAGTGCGTGCTCCCACAGAAGTACTCAAGGGTTATTGAATAAATGTTAGGCTGTTTAGTCCTATATAAGCCAGCAAGGATTTATACAATAATTGAAGTATAGATACTTCCAGATTTGAGAACACCAAAGGTGGCACCGCCTTACCTGCTGGTAAGCATTCAACCGGCCTGCAGGATCAATGTAGTGCAAAGAATCTGGACTTCGAGGATTTCCATTTGAAGCTGGACAAAATTGAAACTTCTATGCATGAACCAAACAACTTTAAATACAAAATAACTATCAAATAGAATAAAAATAGCTTTTTCTGGAATGTTGAACATTTATTACCAGTAAAATCAACAGCAACCATAAAGTTAAGCTCAAATCCACTAGAAATGTAATCAAGAAAACTGTACAGTTTCTTTTCAACAAATGAATCCACAAAAAGTTGACCCTTCAGAACCTTTAGATAGAAAAACACATTACGAATTAAGACATGAGATATGCAATATGTGGCTAGAATTCATTGCCAAGTATACAATAATTACCTTTTCATGACCCCTGTGAGCAGGTAAGATAAAATTTGCACCAATTTTATCTTTGTGAAGTTTTTCCAGGTCCCCCACTGATTTCTGTAGTTTACTGTTTGAAATTTGGTGCAGAGTTAATATTTATGACCCAGACAAAAAGAAAAAGAAAAATTGAACTTAAGACATTGATAACATGCAGAATGTCAAAAACAAACAAAAGGAAGAACCTGGCCCAAAAAGGAAAAAAAAAAAAAAACAAAAGAAAATAGAAAACCAGGGAGATAAAGGGTAAAAAAATAACAGTTACCCGATAAGTACATGATTGCCACTGCTATTGAAATCAAAACACTCAATAACTAATGGGTTATCCTGCTTCAAAAAAGAGATACGTTATCAGTAAACAAGCCCAAAAAAAAAATGTTACCTATAGTTGTTCCCATCACAGCAGTTTGGTTAATGAATTAGAGTTCCGGGACAGTGTTCCAGTTAAACTATATAACAATTCCATGGTCTTTTCAGTTAAAATTTCAAAATAATGAGGTGTCCAGAATACAAAATCGTAGAGGCCCTTATGTAAAGGTAGATCAAAATTCATCCACAAAACATGAGACGAACACGTATATAAACATTGGACAAAATCTATTCTAACAACTAATCATAAAAAGGTGACAAGCTTGCCTTGCTACCAAATTGCTGCATGGTGAGACAAAGGGGCCTCCAAATTGGATTCAAGTTGTTGTTCACGACTTCTGTCTTGCAAACTGGAACAGAACCTCCACTCTCAACAATCCTAGATATTCTCAAGAAAGGATCCTAAAAGGAATAAAAATAAAAATAAAAAGAAACAAAAGAGACAAAACAAAATACCTTAAGTAAAATAATTATAAAAAAACATTTCATTTAGTAAAACAACAATCCGTAACAATAGTTGCTTTGTAAATACATACGCTTTTGGAAAACACGTCCATATTTTCCAAGTGTGAACAACGGAATGTCATCTCAACAGCATTCCTTGATGCAACAGTTTCCTCTGCACGAACAGTAAGTGTCCCTAAGTTTTTCAAACCACTGTGCCCACTTTTATTGTGAAGATTTAGTGTCAAACTCTGATTTTGTTTAGTCACTATCTGCCATGAGTTTAAGAGAAGAAAAAGGTAAACATTTACTATTACTAGTTTGCTAATTTAACTTTTCAAAAAAATTATTAGTATGCTAATTTACAAACCATTCTACAGCCAAAAAAATATATATATATATTGTTCACAGGGAGCTGCCTCCTTTGTTTAAACTTAGCAAGAAAATATCTCAAATTAGGACAATTACAAGAACATACCTCATTTAAATATGGAAAAGCAATATAGTGACACCACCTTCAGTAAAGAAATCTATCATGCAATTTTCAATAACATGCATGTCCAATTTCTGGGCTGCCACAAGTGGGTCCCAGCAGAAAACATCCATGTCCAAATATGCTGGCATGTAGCTCCCCGTGGCTCAAATTTGAATTCCTAGAGTATATAAAATCAAAGTTGATTCTGAACCTTGACAAAATACGTACCTGAATTTAATTGCATACAATGGGACCCACAAAGCGGCCCCTAGAATGTAATGATACATGTATTGTGAGACATGCCACTAGTGTACGAGGATTGAAAAAGACCATTGACAAAGCTTCACATGGACTAAACTGCAGGTCTGTATTTGAGTGTCATATTTCGCCAATTCTGAGATTTTCCACTGTTTTTGAATGACAGATATGCTTACCCATGGTACTATTTGCTGTCAAATTGACATGGTACCATATGGGTGAAGCCTAAGAAGCACGAATACAGATACGGGACACGGATACGATACGACATGGACACGCAGATGTATTATTTCTCGAAAAAGTAGGACACAGACACGTTAAGGGTACGTTGAATGTATATAATTTTTTATATTTTTACATGATCATCTAATAAAAATCTAATGTTATTTCAATTAAAATTGGCATAAAAAGACACAAATTTTAAAAATATTATTAAGATATTAAAATAACAAAGTCGTTAAATAAAAATTAAAGAATTTCTTTATTTAATCATCAACATCTATGATTCAAGTGTCTGGGAAGTGTCCGAGAGTATCTAGTCAACATCCATGATTCAAGTGTCTGAACACATGTTCGGAAAGTGTCCGAGAGTATCGGTGTCCGACACTTGTCTGACACGGACACGTGAGCCAAAATAGAGTGTTCGTGCTTCATAGGGTGAAGCAAAAGGATCCAAGTAAAATAAATGGTAATTAATGTGGATGCCCACATGAAACATTACTTCTATGGTTCATATTTTTTTATTACTTAGATAATGCAGCTTCTTGTAATAACTGAAAATTTTAGCAGTTCTTCTGAAACGTACAATAAAATGAGGCAGCCGGGTGTAATTTTTCCCGAAGAAAAATCAAAGGATTTTCAGTATATTTGCATACAAAAAACAAACTATTACGAGCACGTGTTCCAAAACCAGACAACTCCATCACTAGTTTATTTTCGATTAAAAAAACTGCAACATTGTATTAAATAAAGCAAACTGCACCAGCTTATGGAGTCAACACCGGCAAAAAGGCAGATGAAAAGCATGAACAATGTTCAGTATAATTATTTCAGTAGGCCTCGATGAATGCAACACAACAATGTTCAGACATTATGGTAGCAACCAAAAATGTAAATGAATAGCTGTTCCCCTATTTTCGATTAAAAAAACTGCAACATTGTATTAAATAAAGCAAACTGCACCAGCTTATGGAGTCAACATCAGGCAAAAAGGCAGATAAAAAGGCAGATGAAGAGCATGAACAATGTTCAGTATAATTATTTCAGTAGGCCTTAATGAATCCAACACAACTTACCTCAGACAGAACACAACTGGCTTCACCAAGAAATTCTTGATCTTTCAACTTCAGCATCTGCAAGGTACCAAAACGGAAGATTTAATTCAAGCTTCACCTTCTGCAGAACTGTTGTTTCCTCCAATGGTAAAAAGCTACTATTACAATTATATCTTCACAGTTCACACACAATATTTCAACTGTTGTCTTGTTGGTTGAAGGAGGCTAGATCTCAAATTTTGGGAAAAGCAACAATAATGTCCACCAATATTTTTTCCGAGTCAATAAAGTAGAGGAGTGCCTTAGAAAAATTTCTCGCTGCTAGAGTGCCCAAAATAATAATCCCTCCATCCCAATTTAGGAGTCCCCCTTTCTTTTTTTGGGATGTCCCAAAACAAGAGTCTAGTTTCGAAAGTCAATGTATTATGTATTATGAAGTTTCTAAATTATCATTTTCTCTCAATTTAAACTGAATGTTCTGATCAATTTTAAAGGAGGTAAGTTTAGTAAATTTATACTTCTCACTCAGGTTTAAAAGGGTTAAATGCTTTGTCCCTTTAAATGAGTTAGATTCCCCAAAAAGGGACAGAGAGAGTAAGAAAAAACCGAAGACAGACATTGCCATCGAAATGAGTTCTAATCTTATGTATCCATCTCAGTCAGTTCCGCAACTGTTCTTTAGATCTTTATTTGTTCACTTCAAGGCCAAATTGACAGCAGAAAGAAAGTGCAGATACCTTGAACTGTTGGAGATCTAGCAAAAAAGGGCCCCCGGGGGGCGGGGGGGGGGAACAGTTCCATATTTGATTCCCAACTCTAACTATCATACAGCTGTCATAATTATCTTCAGCATATACCACTGTCCCACACCAAGGAGTCAAGGACAAACAAGTCGATTCCTAGTACCCATTGCTGTAGCTGCCATAACTTAGTCTAAGCTACTTAAAGATCCACCAACTTGGCATCATACATATGACTGGAATTTGAAAGTTAAATATTGCATTTTGGAGAATAAGCAATGGGATGTGAGAAAAATCTAGCAATTGCTGGGGGAATTTCTTGGAAATATTATAGTTCAGATGCCTATCCCAGTTTCAAATATGGGGGATAATATGTGGTGGGGATTGGAGGCAAATGGGTGTTCTCCTTAAAGTCTGCCACGAGGCTAGCTAGGGATATGAATGCGGAGATAGAATAAGAAACATGAATCCAAAAAGATTGTATTTTTCGACATCTTGGAACCTGAAGTGTGCACCAAAGATTAGATCTTTTTATGGTTAGTGCTAAGGGGCAGACTTCCATCAAAAGAATTACTTAATAAGAGAAGTGTTTATATAGATATTTATGGTGATTTATGCTTCAATATGATAGAAAACCGTAATCATATTTTCTTACAGTGTAAAGGTGCAAAATATGTTTAGGACTTAATAAGTTGGGGCTTGTGAGACACGAAGTAGAGAGGACATTGATATTATTGAATGGTTAACAAAGATCCAATTGCAAAAAGGATGTGACAAAGGAATTGGCGAAAAAGTGGTTAACATTTTATGGCAAATTTGGTGTCAGCAGAATGATAGGTTATTTAGAAATGATAAATTTAATCAGTATAAAATCATAAAAAGAGCAACCAATATGTTTAGAGATTATTATATGATAGATGTTTGTTTTAATTCTCATCTGGTTATTAAAAACAAGAGTAAAGTGATGAGATTTATAAGGTGAATTCCTTCTATTGAAAAAAGGAAGGTGAATTTTGATGATTCCAGGAAGGAAAATAGTCACTCAGGTGGAGTTGGGGTCATTGTAAGACATGAGGGAGGAAATATATGTTGGGCTTTGTCAGGTTGGTATGATGGGAAGTATTTAGTACCTCAATTAGAAGCATTAGGACTTCGGGAAGGTTTGCTAAGAATTGATGCTCGGGATGGCCAGAAAATAGTTATAGAAGGTGATTCTAAAATTGTTATTAATACGTTATTAGGTAAGCAAAGGTATTCTTGGAAAATTTATAATATTTTAAAAGACTCTGTTAATATTATTAAGGATAAAAGATTGGAGGTTACTATACAACATGTATATCGGGAGGCAAATTTAGCTGCAAATTGACAGGCAAAGAAAGCTCATGTTGAGAAATGTAAAATGGTATAGTTGCAAAGATTTCCTGGGAGGTTATGTAGCATTGCTTTGGATGATATTAGAGGTAGAACATTGGAAAGATTGGTTTAAGTTTACACAAAAAAAAAAAACCTTGGCATCATACATATATTTGGAATTACCTATTGGCAAGTAGCCAATATTATAAAATTTAGTATTGTCTAGTGCTGTGTTAGTCAAGATGCAACATATATGTCAAAATTTTTTTCATTTTTCATCAGAATGCCTGATCTTGAGGAGCATTAGAAACTGCATCAATGGTACATGTTAGTAAGATTACTCTAGGAAAATCTTCAGCTTTCATCTCTAACATCAATATATTGAATTCTTTAGGCAATGGTAAACATAGAACAAATCTCAGCTATTTATTGAAATAAAATTATAATAAGTATATGAAACTGAGAAGTAGAAACCATAATGCACCTTCACTGGTAAATTGTGATATTCCGTATCAACATCATACACATGAAAGCTGAAAATACAAAATGAGCAAACATGTGAGAATTTATTAAGGTTAAAAAGAGGCCAAACAGAAGTAGAGAACCAGTTAAATCTCCAAAAATGAGCTGAAAAATGAAGCTTACATCAATGGCTGAACAATCTCAAACTGATATGCGACATTAATTTTTCCAATCCAAGCAGGGTCCAGATCGTTCATTATTACTTCTGTGCGACCAAGTTCCTCAAGGGTTCCATCTCTTTTCTTTGCATACACTACTGCCATGGGATCACTCTGTAATAAATAAATAAAAATGACAGCTCAATCGTAATATGACCAGCCATGGTAGAATAACTCCGTATGATATGAACCATGGACATGGTGAGGAGGACACAACCACCAAAAAAAATGTAAAAACTATATTATATACAACAAATGTTACTCTAACACAAAATTAGTAATGTACAATTTAGAATATCTGACATTTCTTGAGAATGGTAAAGGCCACGCACACAGGTAGTGCAAGTGATCCTTGACTACTTCTGAAAGTTAAATTATATTAGTTTAAATTTTCAATTACCAACTTTGATTAAGGTCGCATTTATCTTTAATTTAAACTATTCTTCACAATTTTATTTTTTTTTATTGGTAATCTATTCTTCACAATTAGTAATCTAAGATTAGCTATTACGATGTTAATAGAACATAGAAAAACCTCTATAGAGATGCCAGCACCCAACTGACCAACTATGGCAACAAACCTTCACATGTACTAGGAAGGATGCTATTATGGATTTTTTTTTCTTTGCATGTGGAATTCAATTCCCTATAATTTAAGACCATATATTTACATTATCACAAACTGATCAGATTATGCTGGAATAGTAATATTATATAGGAATATTTCTACAATTCTTACATTGAGATATAAAGTACCAAACAATGCAAATTCAAGATGGCATACATTAGCTTCAATCATAATTTTAAAAAGGCTTACAGTGAGCTGTTCAACATGTTAGTTTACTTTCATATCACTGATGGACGTTCCCATATAACGATTAGCTCCTCCTAAATGGTTTTGTGCTCATTAAAGGTATGTGATGGGAACTTAAGGTACAGAAGCAAAACCTCCCAACCAAACCCTTACTCAAGAAAAAGAGCATCTCATTCTGTGTTGTGGCCCTTGTGGATGTTGTAATTACCAATTATCATGGTAATGTTCCTCTAGGGACGGCAATTAGTAGTGCTAACCAAGTAACCCTCCTTGCACTTAGGTGTCCCTGTCAGGATGGGGACAGTATACTGTATATCACAAAACTGTATGGGACAAGGACAAAACCTGTATCTTAGACCAAACAAATTCTTTTACATTGTAATTATGCTCAGGATGTTGGAAGCTTTCTTTTTTGAATTTTTCGGTGCTCACGAGTGATGCCGGAAAAGGTCGAGCAGTTTTTCTTGAGTGGGAGATGCAAAAGGCCAAGGAGTTGAGAATAGCTTGGAGAATGACACCCACTTACAGCGTGTAATGGTGTTTGTGGAGAAACAGGAATAGAAGAGTTTTTGAAGGGGTGGAAGGTTCCCCTTTGCAGTTCAAAGATAATTTTTTGAAAACTTTTTTCTTTTGAATTAAAGAAGAATATCCTTTGTATTTAAATAGGCTAATTGATTTTTTGAGGGATCTTAGGCTTTAATTGTTGTAACCGGTCCCTTTATTTTTGTACATACGGAGTGCCTTTCTCGAGCTCCTTTGCTTTATATAATTCACTTTTACCGATCAAAAAAAGGAATAAGATCATAGTTAGCTTACTTCAGTACATTTTTTGCTAACATTTTCTCAATTTTTGTAACATCTTTATGTTCTAGTGTTGACACAATTCTTTTAGTACTTTTCAAATAAAACATGTTCTCAAAGGCCAATACGTTGAATAGACATTGAAAATCAAATAGCATAAGCAAATTGCTGAGAAGTCTTGCCCAAGCATCAAGGTAGAGACAAAGCATATCGAGGCACAAACATTATGACCGACTAAACCATAGAAGGAAGAAAAAAAAAGGTGGATCCAAAGTAAAATAACAATAAAATGTAGCACCATACAAGAAGGTTCTAAGAAGAAAAATATTCAATAGGAACCTTACACAAAGAAGATACAGTTATTGCATTTAAGATCTAAACAACATGTGTAAAAAATACCTTCGAAATGATGTCTCGATCACGTAGTTTTGAAGCTGATAAAGATAACTGCAGTTCACAATTGAAACATATTATTACAACATTTGTAATGAAACCAAATAGACAAATTGTACAAAATAATAAGAAAGAGAAAAGATAAGCTAGGATAAGAGAACTGAACCCTGCCTCAACATCAGCAAGCACACAGCAATTGCTTAGATAAACTAAATCTACTATTAATTTTTAACCCCCCCCCCCCCCCCCCCTTCAAAAAAAAAAAAAGATTTGAGAGGTGTGTGGAAATGGCACCTCAATGTCTCATTTGGTGCATTTGGAAAGAGAAGAATCGACAGATTTTTAGTGAAGTTTTGGACTTATGGTCCACGGTTTGCACAACATATTTCTGTCTCAGGTAATAGAAAGTTGGCACATTGCATCCTTTTTTTTTAAAAAAAAAGAGCACTTCTGATAGTGACGCATCCTGGCCGTGAAGCCAAATTATATCATTACTCTCCCCCAGAATAAAAGTTGCAATATGCTTATTATACAGCCCCAGAGGGTGCAATCTTGGCTTCATCCCATGTCCCCTGAGTATTTAAGGGTTTATGGTAGCCATAAATCCAAACAGGATACTATCTGGAACCAGTACTAAAAAGAAAGAATCGTCACGTAAGACATACTTGGCCCACTTGATGCCCCATATCAGATTTTTAAAGTACTTATCGAAAAAGAAAAAAGAAATCAGATGTCTAAAGTGCATAAGAGTTTGAAAACCTTCAAAATTAAATTTCAGTTGTTCCTAAGGTCAAGTTGAATAGTAGAATAGAAGGAATAGTATATATTAATGCTACCAAAAAGACCTTAGAAAAAATCCAAACAGATAAGCCAACAAAAATAGTAGCATCTGGTGGGCCAAGATATGCAAAAAGAGAACGAAAGAGAAACCTTCTCATGCCATCCATCTGAAACCCAATGGAATCTCCAATGATTAGCAAAATTTCATCCATTTCTACAAGTAATGAAATTTTAGATTTTAAAAACAACAGTTTTGTCTTTTACTTAAATTCCAATGTGCATATGACAAATAGGAATCTTGCTTATTTCTTTTTTATTTTTCGAGGAAAGCATGACCCAAGGTCCATCTTTTAGTGAATTGTACTAGATAATGCAGACCAGTGGTGGGGGTGGTTGCAATCCAAGACATCAACCATCCAAGTAATAGATTAAAAAAAAAGGTATATCGTAGTGTCCTTGCGTTAATTGCAATCTTGGCGGAGATTGATTTCCGTCACACCATCAGTTTACGTAATCACGGAGTATGAGCATTCACACATTTCGGATCCACCTCATTTACTCAATTTATCACTTCTTTTTTTCATAAACATCTGATAGTTTTGTCCTACCCTAATGAGGAAAAGCATTGAAGTGTGTCATATCGTGCACTCATTAACAATATCAACTAAATGTTGCTTGCATGCCCATCATACTTCAGTTCACAAGCAAACCAGAGCTACAACAACGTGAAGCAAATAATATTAACTTTTCCTACAAATTCTCAAACTAAAAGGATCTATGAGAATATTGTCCATTTAAACTCAGTAAAAGGAAGAAATACAAAAGTACATTATATGTGATGTAGAACAAGTGGTGGATCCTTGATGACCTGATACGACCTGAGATGACCCGAAAAATGTGCAATGTGTGGGCTAGAGCCGCCATGAGAAAAATTTTGACCCAATTTTTTACCCCTTTGTTGTGATATTTTGGTTTCCTAATTTTATTCAGATTAGTATTAGTAGTTTTTTAATCGGATTAGTAGAAGGACTTAGTAATTTCCTATTCGGATTAGTAGTGTTTTAGCACTTTATTATAGACTTCTATTATTCATCTCTATTAATAATATCAGATTTTGAATTTAGAAAATTCTTCTTTTGTTGGGTAAATAATCCACGTATTACTTGATTTTCAAGAAATTCAACGTATTTAATTACTTTCACGTTTTCGTGCTACGTCAATATAAAACTTGACCACGTATGTGATTTCTTCATTTAAACTCAACAAAAGGAGCAAATTTGAAGATTAAAAAAGAATTTGAAGATGGTCGTCAAATTACTATTCATGCAAAGATGATGGGTCAGGGATACCAAAATATGAAAATTGAAATGTGATTTATTTTTTGTTTAAATAAAATATTAAGAATTTAAAGAATGAATAGTGAATTTGAAGATCGGATGGTTGGAGTAAAAACGTGAACTCATCATCTCAAATTTGAAGAAGATGCCAAAATGAAAATCAAAATGAAAGAATGTGGGTCGGAGATGCTCTAAAGAAAACACCTTTTTCCTCTCAATAATTCATCAAAAAGGTGTCAGCATAATACTGAACACCAGAATAAATAATCAACCAATTATGATTATCCTATTGTTTTAATTAATTTACTTTTTATTTTGTTAGGACCCATTTAGCAAAGATCTTAAAGATGCCTCTTATTAGGATCAAATGGTGTGTCCGTAATTCATTAAAATAAGAACTAACAACGAAAGATAACAAAAGATGTACATGTCAATTCTGAATAAGAGGTAACCCTTCTGCAAAATCAAAACACACTTATAGTTCGTTTGGATAAGTAGGAGAGAAAAGAAAGGAAATGAGAATATTAGTTACGAGGAAAAGGAAAGGAGATGAGAAGAGAAAGTAATCCCTCTTTTATGTTATGTTTAGATAACTAATGAAAGGAAAAGAAAGGCCGAAAAGAGTAAGATAATCATTTTATCTTGTTTGGAAATGATAAATGAGAGAAAGGGAAAGAAATCATTTTATATTATTTTATTATTATACTCTTTAGATGTTTTTAGATGTTTTAGGATAGAGGTGTCATTTTTATTTTGACTTTTATAATTTTAAAGATAATATTAATATTATTAAAAATTCAATTAAATCCTTGTTCATTTCCCTCCATTTCCTCCCACTTTTGGAGGGATAACAAAATTGCTTAAATGAAGGTCTCCCTCCCTCTCCCTCCCTTTCCCTCTCTTCCCTTCCTAATTTTTAAAAACAAACATGATATAAGCTCTCATTCTCTTCCCTTTCTTTCTTTCTGATTCCTTCTATCCAAATATAGTGTAAAGGAGTTTTCTGTCAGTAATTAAATCATCGATATTTGATCAATGGAGAATTAAAGAATATTTTGAATTCTTAGGTGAGAAATTATTAGCAATGTGGCCACGAGTATGCATCATTGGGTTATGTCATGAAACTGAACCACTCAATTCTACCAAATTCGAATACAGTACATTGTGTAATAAATTAGGGTTTACAAAACCAGAACCATAGGAAATTTAGATATATTGCAAAATAAGAACACGCAAAAAATAAGAGGATATATATATATATATGTGTGTGTGTGTGTGTTTATCTCGAGGTAGGAATAGATAATTAGACTGTCAATTAAAAAGGAGTAGAGTAAATTAAAGAGTAAGAAAAAAAAAAAAATAGCAGTAGAAAGAAAGACGATATGGGTTGAAATTGACACCACACACATTGAAAGGATAATGAGAGTTGGGTCTGTCGGAGGACCACACATTACAATGTGTGAATACATGTAGGAAAATGAACATATGAGATATATATATATAGGTGTACCTCGATCTGCGTGAAGAGAGCTTGCAGACCCTTAGTCCTGTAAAAGTGGTCAACTGCAACGTTATGGCCGCCACCGACATCGCCCATCGCTTGGGGCCCTCGGCTGGGCCCCTCCCACTGCTTGCTGCCCTCCCCGTATATCAGAAAAGCATCCCCCCATCTGTCTACTTCCTCTTTCTCCCTCTACAAATGTTTCTCTCTCTCTGTCTCTCTCGCTCTCTCTCTAAAATTCCGAATTGCCTCCCTCAGGTCTTAAATTCCAATATCTGCTTGTTCTCTCTCTATCGTTCGGTTTCTCTCTCTAAAAATAAGGTAGGAATTCAGAATCACTATATGAATATGTCTATGACTATATATAGACACGCGGCTTGCAAGTTACGAAAACAGAGTATGGAAATTACACAAACAAAAACAGAGAACTTCATATGATCCTGCATCTTATTTCCTATAGATGGGGTCAATGCAATGCATTTATGCGTATTATTATTTTTAAAGTTGTAGTATTTCTTAAGCAAAAGTTACTAATAGCCTATCATAAATTTTGGCATATAAAATAATAGCAAGTTGAGTAGAAAAGATAAAGATTTATTAGCAAGCAAGGCAATATGATATGAGTATCCATATAAAATTAATCATACATGTTTTATGGAATGTTGGGTGCAGAATTTTTGACCTGACTCAGGTTTTTTTATAAGTTATTGACTCGACCCGGGTCCTTTTATAAGTTACTTGACCCGATTCAAACATGTTTCAATTTATTTTTAGACTCATGCCTCTTTTAAAAATGTATAAGTTTTAGACGTTTTTAAGATTTTATTTTTGTCAAAGACGTGTTAATCTTAAGCGATTTTAAAAAGTTTCTTAACCTTATGCGTTTTTGATTAATTTGAGTCGGGTCAAAAATTCTTATTACTTGCAACGATCAAGAGTTGTGACAACTTAGGTTACCAAGGATTTAATAGATTACTATTGTTGTTGTGACCATCATTGTAATTATATAGTCATAGTCATCTTTTATAGATAGATATAACGTGTATGCATGTTATGCTATATGTTGCGTATTCAAATGATCCACTTCCCCTTCCTTTCAATTACTTAAAAATGAAAAATATTACTGTTACTATTTTTCTTTCATTTTGGGATTTAAGTGATATAAGAGGATCAAATCATAATATTAAAAAAGATGAACTTTTCTATTTAAAATAGGTCAGATAACATATAATATTTGAAAATATCAAAGTCATTATAGTATAAATGACAATATATATATATATATATGGTACAATGGTCACAAGTGGTAATTATTATCCTTATTATCAATTAAAAGTATCTACAGTATGTGAGATATAGTCTTACAAATAAATGTCTCATTGAATAAATTTAGAGATTTAAGTGAGTTCCAGACAAATAAATGAGTGCCCCTTCCACCATTTTTTTTTTCATTTAAAGGAGATGAAATAGATTAAGTATTTAATTCTCATTATTAAAAATAAAAATAAATTAATAACTGTCTGTTTTGTAATTTTTTAAAGTACTTTTTATTTTTTATTAAATATTTAAAAAATAGAAATAATGTTTGATTTGTTTTACTTTCAAAAGATAATTATCAAATATATTTTTATTTATTATATAAAAATTATTATTTTTACCTATTAAAACTACTTTTTTTAAAAAAAAAAGTGTTACTAAATAAATAAAAGGCATACACTGTCATTTTTTCAAGAAATTATTTCATTAGCCTTTCACCCAGAACGATTTTAATATTTTATCAACCTGTAATTTAATGCTCCACTCTCTCTTCAAGAATTAGGTTTTTTGAAAAATGAATTTAAGCCTATTATGTCTTACATTCTTTCATATTTTAAGTTGATAAAATAAAAATCATAAAGATCATCAAAGTCA
The DNA here is from genome assembly GCA_008638375.1 of Nyssa sinensis. Lineage (NCBI taxonomy): Eukaryota > Viridiplantae > Streptophyta > Magnoliopsida > Cornales > Nyssaceae > Nyssa > Nyssa sinensis. The sequence continues at coordinate 26,016,378 of CM018033.1, read as the reverse complement.
CCGGAAATAACTTGTCTCCCTCTGTCCAGTTTCCTCTTCTTGTGCTTGCAATTACCGTCCGAGAACGCCACAATATCTAATCTATCTACCTGCGATAACTTTGATCTTCTCTGACTTTGGAATCTTCGACGTTTTTTTTTAACTTTTGTTCTCTCGTTTATATGAACTCCATGCATGGAGACGGCGACGGGACATTGAAATCCTCCTTTATGGCTGTTATTTCTTTTGCCTTTATTCGCTCTGTGTCTTCAAACCAGTTCTCTCTCTCTCTCTAAATTTATTGATGGAAAAATAATTAAAATCCTTAACGAAAGGGTGTTCTGTAAAGAATTTTAAAATAATTAATTTTTTTTTTTTTTGCAAAATGGAGATGAGGAAGAAACTCTCATTCAAAACCTGTGCCATTATCAGTCTTACATATAATCAATTCTTTTATAATAATAGACACAGGAGATTAGATTTTTTAATACTTTCATAAACGAATAAGTGTTTCTTCCACGTAAATAAATTTTGGTAAAAAAGAAAAGATTTTATATGTAACTTTTCAATAGTCTTTTAATTTTTTTATAAAAAATAATACTAAACTTAAGATATAAAAAAATCTTAATATCTTTTTCAAATATAAAAGTCATAATTTTTTTTACGCACAATACTTTTGACTTCAATATTATTAAATTAATAAATATAATTATCAAGGCAAGTCATAAATACGATATATAATTATTAGATAATAAGAATATTAATAATTTAACATTAGAACTAAAGTGATTCTTCAAAAATTTATTAATTAATAAAAATTATTAATTTATTAAATATTAATTATAAAACAGACTCAACTGTATTACACGGCATAAGAGCATGACCTTTTTCCTAGTCATTGTCACGTGGTTGACGACACATCTACAATTAGTCTAATTAATCCCTTGACCGGGGGATTTTGATTTTGATATTGATTTTTATTTTTTGTGGAAAAACTCTTTTTTGCAACTTTGAAACTCTCCAGCTTTCACATTGTCTTTTTGCCGCGTCAAATAATATTCACCTGAACCTGTTGAACCTTATCCATCCAATTGGTTGAAATTTGGTTGGGGACTTTTCGCCGCGTCAAATAATATTCACCTGTTGAACCTTATCCTTCCAATTGGTTGAAATTTGTTTGGGCCTCATTTTCCCATTTGGACTTGAAGAAGAGACTGGACCGGTTTGTAGTAGTATCGGAATTAGTTTAAAATTGATTTCTTAATCAATAGTTTTGGGTCACTTTTGCAAATATTCAAAGTTTTGTAGAATACGTTATCAATTTAGTTTGTTATATTGAGGCTATTCAAACTTAAATGGCTGGGTCAGAATTTTAGTTACGTTAGGAGTGTTATTTGAATAGTCAAATTTATGGTTTCCGCGTTAGAATTTTGGATCCGAATGGTTGATCCAATAATTCTTTCGTTTCGTTATCGCAACAATCCGTACAACTTTGAATCTTTTCTCCACGTGAAACAACATTCAACTAAATCTTTATCGGTCCAATATATATACATATATATATATATATATATAAATTTGTGGATAAGATTTTATCTCTTCCTTTTATTTGAAATAAAAAAAGGGGTAAGGTAATATAAATAAATTTTATGATTATATAAATTAAATTCTGATATGTAATTTATATTTTAAATTAGATAATAATCATGACTTTATTTATATCACATGTTTAAAATTAATATGCATGGTCATTAAATTTTTCATGCAACTTTATCGGTGGACTTTTCCCCCTCTTCTCTTATTCAAGTACATGTCTTATTTATAGTTTTTTTGGTAGTATATATATTTTTTGTTTTATTTAATTTTAATATTTTAATTAAAATAAATAATCTTATAATATTCATATAATTGTATGCGTGATATGTTATGATCAAAATATATATTTGATGCTGCAAAAACAAGCACCGGTCGATTCGATGATTCGGCAAGAAGGACCTGCAAAAAAGAGAAGGAGGACCCTCCGACGATCAAGTCAGTAAAGAGGGAAATATATAAAATAAATATAGAGAATATGTGTAAAAGAGAGTGATTGTATATGTGATTGAATCTGAGATTCAATGTGAGATCCCTGTTGAGCTTTCCACGTGTACAAAGCTGGTGTCTCTAGACCTTGGTACAAATGAGCTCAACTCGTCCTTTAAAGGTTCTGGGTTGTTTCTTCCTACGAACTTGGACAACCAAGACTTCTTTTCTCATGGTTGGATTAAAATATGTATAGACCAGAGAAGAACTTCATGCATCAGAGAGGGTTACCCCTCGTCACAGACAGATTCTCTTAGCAATCTTGACAGAATGCAATGCACTGATCATATGTGTCCACTTCAAGTTCACTGATGTGCTAAAAGCGACTATATGGATCACTAGAGGGCGAAATTGGCAACCTCTAACCATGACTTCGGCAAAAACTATTCAGATTGGAATATGTTGGCTCAACATCCTGGTTTCAGCCAGTCTGCTACAACTTATAGCTTTAACAAGCACCATTACTATTAGACTGCTTACTACTGATCTGTTAATTGTCTACTATGCTAATCATGCAGATTCTTCTACAACTCTTCCATCGTATTGACCCTTAAAACCTTGTATCCATTACAGGTTCTTCAGGTCTAGTCCATCTTAATGCACAGACCCCCAGGTCTGGTCCATCTCAATGCACAGACTCAGGTCTGGTCTATCAAATGTACAGGCCTCAGGGTCTGGTCCATCAAATGCACAAACCTCATGGTCTGGTCCATCTTAATGCACAGACCCCCAGGTCTGGTCCATCTCAATGCACAGACTTAGGTCTGGTTCATCTTAATGCACAGACTCAGGTCTGGTCCATCAAATGTACAGGCCTTCTGGTCCGGTCCATCTTAATGCACAGACCCAAGTCTGGTCCATCAAATGCACAGACCTCATGGTCTGGTCCATCAAATGTACAAACCTCATGGTCTGGTCCATCAAATGCACAGACCTCATGGTCTGGTCCATCTTAATGCACAGACCCAAGTCTGGTCCATCAAATGTACAGACCTCATGGTCTGGTCCATCAAATGCACAGACCTCATGGTCTGGTCCATCTTAATGCACAGACCCCCAGGTCTGGTCCATCTCAATGCACAGACTTAGGTCTGGTTCATCTTAATGCACAGACTCAGGTCTGGTCCATCAAATGTACAGGCCTTCTGGTCTGGTCCATCTTAATGCACAGACCCAAGTCTGGTCCATCTTAATGCACAGACCCTCTGGTCTGGTCTATCTTATTAACCCCTAAAGCCTTGTATTCATGACAAGTGTTGTACGCTTGGTTCATCTAAATGTACAGACCACTAGGTCTGGTCCATTTTCCTCACCCTACTGACTTTTATAAAAACCCTGTTTTATTTCTAAGTGTTGTAGGCCAGTATATTATAAATCATCAAGTACGCGTGACTCTTCAAAAATCCTAAACCTCAGCTCTGCACGGATCTCACAGAACTGAGGCTTGGGGGGGGAGTAACTGATGAGCCATAAAATGCGCCTCTAGAGCTAACAGACTTAGCAGAGCAGCTACCTTCAGATCTTCCTCCAGAGCAGCCTTCAAAGCAGTTACTAGCAGAGCTGCCTACAGAGCAGCTACGAGCAGAGCTGCCTCCAGAGCAGCTAAGAGCAGAGTTGCCTCCAGAGCAGAGCTGCCTCCGGTAGAGCAGTTACTAGCAGAGCTGCCTACAGAGCAGCTACGAGCAGAGCTGCCTCTAGAGCAGCTAAGAGCAGAGCTGCCTCCAGAGCAGAGCTGCCTCCAGCAGAGTTGCCTCCAGCAGAGCTGCTACTAGCAGAGCTGCCTACAAAGCAGTTACGAGCAGAGCTGCCTCCAGAGCAGCTAAGAGCAGAGCTGCCTCTAGAGCAGAGCTGCCTCCGGACAGAGCTATTACTAGCAGAGTTGCCTACAGAGCAGCTAAGAGCAGAGCTGCCTCTAGAGCAGAGCTGCCTCCGGCAGAGCTATTACTAGCAGAGCTGCCTACAGAGCAGCTACGAGCAAAGCTGCCTCTAGAGCAGCTAAGAGCAGAGCTGCCTACAAAGCAGCTAAGAGCAGAGCTGCCTCCAGAGCAGAAGTGCCTCCAAAGCAGCTACCAGCAGAGCTGCCTACAGAGCAGGAGGAATTCCGAATTAATCATCGTCTTTCGTAGACTTCCGACCTTAGAATAAGGAATATATCTTGGAGTGCAAGTCTTTCAAATAGGAAAGGAATCCTACCTCAATCAAGGAAGATTATCACATATCTTTTAACCTTGTCAAACAAGGAAAGGAATTCTATTCAATATAGGAAACTGCTAAAATCAATGACTCTCAACCCTATAAATAAAGGGGCCAGGTACGCCTAAATAAAAGATCTCACATTGAATCTCAGATTCAATCACATATACAATCACTCTCTTTTATACATATTCTTTATATTTAGTTTCTTCTTCCCTCTTTACTGACTTGATCGTCGGAGGGTCCTCCTTCTCTTTTTTGCAGGTCCTTCTTGCCGAATCACATCGAATCGATCCGGTGCTGTTTTTTGCAGCATCAATATTCATAGAAGAAGAAATTCTTCGTACTTAATTTGGAGTCAAACTATTTTTCTAAAGTTTATAACACGCAAATTAATTGGTTGACATTGCGTCTTATGGTCAATGATTTATGGTCTATTATATTTATATTAATCTATATATGATGGTTGTGTTTGAGTTCATGACTGGTCAATGTATGTGGATTGAGAGTGGTCAATCACTACACACAATACTGCCAAATCAGCAGATAAATACATTTTGGTAAAATTTGAAAGTATTGTATTACTCAAGAGTGGTTGCGGTATTTGGTGTTTATCCCTACCTTACTCTTAGACCAAAACTTAGAAATGGCAGGGGGTTCCCTCGCAAAATATTTAAATATATAATAAATTTATGTAAAGATTAATTATATATACATTTTTATGGAAGGTCTACACCCACATTCTCTGTATTTTCATTATTACCAGAGGGGCACATTATGATAGCTCTTTTTAATTTTTTTAAATTTGTAGTATCGAGTCCCTATATAAGTAATGCAAATGTTCACTTGCCAAGTAATTAGAATGAATTTATAATTTTAAGTACATTTACAAACTTATTTGAGATAGCAATTGAGCAACATTTGCCATTTACTCTTCCATCAAACCAAAGCTTAGGTTCATTTAAAGCAATTTTGCGCTTTCACTTTTGCGTTTATCTTTACAAATTAGTTGTTCATGTTGAGAGAAAGTGAGAATGTAAACATATAATATATATGTATATTGTGTCTTGTGTATTACACGGGAGAGAGCCCTCATTTATATAGAAGAGGAAGAGCATACAAATGGAAGATAAGAGAAAAGGAAAAAGAGAGAGAACAAATGAAAGGTAAGAGAAAAGGAAAGAGATAGGAAAATGAAATAAAGGAATAGGAAATCCTAGAGCTATACACATACAATAGGACTATACACATATAATAGGAAACCCTAGAGCTATACACATATATTATTAACACCCCCTTGGCACAAACTCAAGAGGGCAAGATAGAGGCCAACTTGAATTTGAAAAAAAAAATCTGGAAGTGAATAGTTGACTTGTTGGCGTTGTGGCTGAAATGTAGATGTTACCTAAACTGACATAGTTGTGGAGTTAAACTCTCAATAGAGTCAATGGTGGCGCATAGAAGTGCAGAGCTGGAACTGAAGGCGATGCATCTAATGGTGTGCATAGCCGATTCTAATGGCGACACATGGAAGTGTGTACCTTATTCTAATTGAACTGACCATGTGATGGAACATATAGCTGGTGGTACTAGAACACACGTTGAACACGTGACAGAACACGTGCAAGAGCTTACATAACATGTAATTGAAGATACTGGACATGTGGCGTAACACATGTGAGGGCTTATGTGGCATAACATGTAATTGAAGATATTAGACACGTGGCATAACAAATGTAAAGATTTACATGGCGAAATACGTAGTTAGTGATGCTAGACACATGGCAAAACATGTGTCTCATCAAAATAACTTATGAGATATTGGACACGTGACAAAACACGTGCCTGAACAAGCTTCTGATTGGGTACGCATGGAACATAAGTGCCCATTGAGAACATGTTCTTGGTGGCAGATTTAGAACATGGGCCTAGATTTGGGAATGAAGGCTAGTTTAATTACGGTGAAATAAGTGGCCAATGGATTGGGCTTTCAGATTTGCTCATAGTAGCCATCAATGATGGCAATGACAGTGTATTTACGACACTGAGCAATAGTGGTGATAGCAGTTACCATAGTGAGTTGGTGATGATAAGAGTCACCACCTAGGGTTGGTAAAAGAAGGGCCGCCGGAAAGGTTGTGGTGATAGTAGTCAGTACTTTAGGGTTGGAACTAAGAATACCAAAGGATTATGACTCTGATACCGTGTTGAAAGAAAGATAGAATGTAAACATATAATGTATATGTATATTTTGTATTATGTATTACAAAGGAGAAAACCCTTCTTTATGTAAAAAAGAAAGAACATAGAAAAGGAGGGTAAAAGAAAATCGAAAGAAAGAGGACAAATGGAAGGTAAGAGAAAAGGAAAGAGAGAGGAAATTGAAATAAAGAAATAGGAAACCCTAGAGCTATACACAAATAATAGGAAATCCTAGAGCTATACACATATATTGTTAACAATTCTGAAAAATATACTAGGTTTTTTTTATCAACTTTTTAGAATTACTTTCATCTTCATTTTATTTCTTAAAGAATAATGTTACATATCCCTAAATTATATCTTCAATTGTATCCTCAATGTGATGTGTCATTATAAAATTAAAAATCACACTACTAGTGTAATAGGGGTATTAGTATTTTAATGTATTAGGTTCTCTCTTACTTTCCGTATACAACTTAGACTCTCTTATCCATACAAGGAAGTCATTCTCTTGTATAGATGTATAATCAATATTTAATAGAGTGATTATCTTTTAGACCTATTTATTAACTCTATCATGGTATAGAGCTCTATTTATAAGAGGTCTTGGGTTCAAATATCTATCCCTTTGGTACAAGTTTGCAGTCACTTACCCACTTTCATACTCTATTATCTGCCAACTCTCTATATACAAAATGAGGTTGCACGTGAGGGAGGGTGTTAATGCTTGATATATATTGTCGGCCCATTCTCTAATAACTTAAGCTTTTAGAACAATTGGTGTTCTATTATGGCATCAGAGCACAAATTCTGAATCCTTCTTCTCTTCGGTAGTGTTCTTCATCTTTTTTGATGTCCTTCATGGTCACTCTTCACAATGTCACTTTTCAGTTCAAATTCCAAAATCCCTTTATGAATTGGTTTTTTTTAACCAACCTATAGTGTAGGGTCAAGCAAATACACAATGACTAATGATACCGTCATTGAAACATTCACATGTCACCACACGACGGCGTAAGACACTGTTGTAGTAATGCATCTAACCTAAAATTTTGATTTCGCAAACTTGATCATACTGTAAGAAAGTACAGGAGACAAGCTTTCCAACACCACCAAAATTTCCCCAAAATATCCTCACACGCACCACTCAAAGTTTTGGTCACGCGGCTTACGTGCCTCACGGACCATCATGTTTTTTCACATGACAAAGACAAGCCAACATTGTGCCACGTTAGCCCACGACGACCACATCAATAGGATTCCACCTAATTTTTCATGTCATTGCCACGTCATCACGAGTTTCTAGTTAATCTATCACGTCATCTTGCCATGTTATCCTACCACGTCAACATATATTTGGCCACGTATCTTCATAACAACATTGATTACCACGTCACCTAGGGTGATAGTCTTTGGACCGGTTCGAAAAAATCTTCATTCAACCGGTTGAGGCTTAGTTTAGTTAGTTTTTTACCAGTTAAGGCCTATTCCAATGGTTTTTAGGCCTATTCTTTTTTAGTTTTGAGGTCTATTTTGTCTACTTTTGCTTCTAAATTTGAGTTTGGCTTATATGTTCTTATTTTTTAGGTTCATCGATGTTGCTATGGATAAGTCTGAGATTACCTAGCCTATTCACACCATTTTGGATGGGGCAAACTATACTATTTGGTCTCAATCAATGTGAAACTTCCTTAAAAGGCGTAAACTTTAGCTCTATGTCACTAAAGATATCGCAAAACTGACTAAAGGATTTTGTGAAACTAATAAGGCCTTTTATACTCACTTGATTGATTGGGATAACAATCATCATCAAATTATTACTCAGTTTCGCAACATTTCTATCCTTTCTATTTCAACATTGCTTGGTGGTTATGATAATGCTAAGACTAATTGAGATATGACTATTTCCTATTACTTATCAATGGAAGGTTCTTATAAGTACCGGCTTATGATGGATCTCTACAAACTAAAGCATGAATATAGACAAACTATCAATGATTTCTTTGCCCACATAAAGTTCTTGTGGGATCATTTCACTCTTTTGGATCCATCTTGGAAGTGCCCAGATGATGCTCAGCTTTTCACTATAAGCAGAGATCAATATCACCTCTATTAATTTCCCATGGCACTACATAGTGACTTTAAGCCAGTACATGGGTAACTTCTACATCAATCACCACTTTCTACATTGAATTAAGCTATCAAAAAACTTCTTCAAGAGGGAACTCGTCTTCAAACACAACACACCCAACATTCTCATATTGTGTTAGCCGCTTTCTTTTCTAGTCATCTACAACACATTCAACTTTCTCAACAATCCAGACTTTTCTTGTGCCCTTAATGTTCACAGCAAGATAAGCCCTCAAGATCTCATTTGGTTGCTCTTTCTCCTCGTGGATTTACCTTCGGTTTTCGGTGTCCCAAGTGCTGCTATTACAAACACTATGGTCACACTATTGAGAATTGTTGGCGATACCCCATTCTACTACTTTTGTAGCCAATATTGAGACTGTTACATCTATTACACATTCGACTTCTACTAACAATGAGCCATCTTTGGGATCCACTTTTACTTTATCTTTGACTAACTTTGAGGCAATTGTCAGTCAAGATATATCACATTCTGGTAATGCATCTTCCTTGTCCTTTTAGTTCTGCCAAGTAACGCTCCATCTTGACTCTTTGATTCAGCTTATTATAATCATATGACCTTTTCTCCTACTCATGTTCCCAGACTACGTCAATCTATCATTCATACAGTTGATGGCTCATCTATGTCAGTGAAATCTATAGGCAATATTGTTTCATCTAATCTATCAATTCTTGATTTTTTTCATGTGCCCACACTGTTATGTAATCTACTTTTTTTTAGTCAACTATGTAAACTTGGTTATCGTCTAATCTTTGATTCATCTTACTGTATTGTACATGACCTTTAGATAAGAAAAATACTTGAGACTGAGCATAGAGTTGGTTATGTGTATGAGCTCTCTTCTTTGCATCGTCCAATTTCTGGTGTTTTAGCTACAGTTTCCTCATCACTATTTATAACCTTTTGGCACTTACGTCTATGTCACGCCTTCTTATCAAGAGTCAAGTTATTAGTATCTAGAGGTTTGTTAGGATCAATGTCTTTATGTTATAGTCCTTTTAATTGTGTGTCTTGTCAACTTAGAAAACAATCGACATTTTCGTTTAATAATAATGAGTCAATTGTTTATGCACCATTTGATCTTGATGTTTGGGATCTTTCCCTTATTTCTAGTATGAGTGGCTCACAATATTTTGATATCTTTGTTAAAGATTTCTCTTGTTATACTTAGGTTTTCTTAATGAAGTCACATTTTAAATTACTAAATATTTATCAAGAGTTTGCTACAACGAACCCTAAGGAGGGTGGCCAAGTAGGCGGTAGATAGCACCTAATGGGCTTGTCCCTTTAAGGTCGCCAAGTTGAAACCCAGCGGATGCCACTTTCTCTTGGGGCCAGTCCATACAGGGCGTTGTTCCGACTTTAATTAGGCCCTTCGCTAGTGGACGGTATGATTGGTTCCCCGAATTAGTCAGCCCGAAGGGTCAAATACCGAATTATAAAAAAAAGAGTTTGCTATAATGGTTGAAACCCAGTCTTCTAAAAAAATTAAGGTATTTCGGTCTGATTATGCCTCAAAATACACTCAATCTTCTTTTAGGATATTCTAAAATATTATGGCATTATTTCTTATTCTTCATGTCCTAGTACGTCCCAATAAAAGGGTCGGGCTGGTATGTCCTAACAGAATGGTCGGGTTGAATGTAAGTTACGACATTTTTAACATTATCATAGCCCTCATTTATGCTTCATCTATCCCTACTCCCTTTTGGGGTGAGGTCACTATTATAGCACTACATATTATAAATCGCATGCTATCACCAACTTTTGACAATCAAACACCTCATGGTCTTTTATATAGCTCACTTCTCTCCAATCAACATTTTCATGTGTTTGGTTCTACTTATTTTTTCCTACTTTAGCCTCGTGAACGCACCAAAATTAAACCACGTTCTAGGTTGTGTTGTTTTCTTGGATATGGAATTGAACACAAAGGCTATCGATACTATGATTCTATGTCTCGCTATCTTTGGATCTTTTGTCATGTTATATTTTGGGAGCATAAACTGTTTTGTGAGGTGTCCAAGTTTAACATGGATTCCTTTCCTCCATTTTTCGTAGAGGCACTTACTGAGTCTCATATCTCCTCTCCCCTAACCCTTTCTATGTTTCTAGAGTCTTCTCTCATTCAGAACTCTGTGACTGATGACCACACTACTACACCACCTACATCTCTAGTTATTGTCTCGCTTGAGGATCATGTCGACACTTCTTTTAAAACTCATCATTTCACTAGGGTAAAGCCTCTTCCTTCCTATAATTGTGATATCATTGTTTTCATGCATTGGTTACCTTACATTAACCTCACTCCTATCATGAGGCTTCTCCTGATCCACTTTGGTAACCTACAATGAAAGAGGAACTTAATGCATTACTCAAGAATGGTACCTAAGAGTTAGTTGAATTACCTTCGGAAAAGTCAATGGTAGGATGCAAATATATCTACAAGATTAAATCTCACTCTGATAGAACAGTTGACAAGTATAAAGCTCGACTCTCAAGAGTATGGTATTAATTATGAGGAGACCTTTGCTCCTGTTACTTGTCTCTCTCTTTAGTTCATACACTTCTAGCCCTCACTGCTTCCTGTCAATGGTCTCTTTTCTAGATAGATATCAAGAATGCCTTACTCAATGGAGATTTGAGTGAAGATGTGTATATGCAGCCACCTCTTGGACTCTCTTATTCTTCTTACAAAGTTTGTTGGTTGTGTTAAGCTCTTTATGGCCTTAAGTAAGCTCCTCGAGCTTGGTTTTCCAAGTTTAGTAGTACTATCTCTTAGCTTGGCTATTCCAACAACTCATATGACTCATATCTCTTCATTTGTTACACACATTAGGGCACCATCATTCTGTTACTATATGTTGATGATATGATCATCACCGAAGATGATCTTAGTGGAAGTCAAGAGCTCAAATACTTTCTCACTCAGGTGTTTGAGATGAAGGACCTGAGTATTTTTAATTATTTTCTTAGTCTTAAGATCTCCTCGTCTTCTAATGGTTATTATTTGACATAGGCCAAGTATGCATCTGATTTGATCTCACAGGCCAATTTGACAAACCACAAGATCACAAACACTCCTACAGAATCCAATGCTCGTCTCACTCCCTACGAGGGTGAAATACTTCATGATCCTACCTTGTATTGACAATTGATTGGTAGTCTAGTTTATCTTACTATCACTCGACCTGATATCTCATATGATGTTCATCAAGTGAATTAGTTTATGGTAGCAATTAACTTGACCCACTTTGTTGTTTTGCTTCATATCATTCGCTATCTGAAAGGGACAATGTTTCATGTCTACATTTTTTCTTCGAGTCACTTCTTCAGCTTCATGCCTAGACTGATGTAGATTGGGTAGGAGATCCTACGGATCATCGCTCCATTATTGGTTATTGTTGGGCACTTCTCTTATCTCGTGGCACGGCAAAAAACAAACTGTTGTTACCCAATCCAACACCAAGGTCGAGTACCGTGTCTTTGTTGATACTACTTTAGAGCTTCTTTGATTGAGATGGTTGTTATAGGACATGGATATCTCTTTCACTACCGCCACTCCTATCTATTGCGATAATATGAGTATTAATCAGATTGCGCATAATTACGTGTTTCATGTGCGGATGAAACACATAGAAATTGGTTGTCACTTCGTCCGTCATCATCTTCTTCAAGATTCACTTTGGCTTCTTTCCATTGCTTCTCATGATCAGCTTGTGGACCTATTTACCAAATCTCATCCTATCGGACACCTACGTGATTTTATTTTCAAACTCAAGTTGATCTCTCGCACTTCACCTTGAGTTTGAGGGGGTTTGTTATTGTAATTGGGTTATTAATATTCTAATGTATTTGGGTCACTTCTTACTTTCCATGTACAACTCAAATTCTCCTATCTATATGAAAAGGTCCCTTCCCTTGTATAAATGTATGATCAATATTCAATAGAGTGATTCTCTCTCAAACTTGTTCATTAACTTTATCATTACATGAAATCTACAAATATTACATAATGCCACGTTATATTGAGGACACAAATGAGAAAATAAATTGACATTTTACTTTCTTACGATGCAATCTATTTGAGAAAGTTACTCCAAACAGTTACTTAGTATTGATGAGAAACGCATGTTACGTTACATATATAAACACGGTTCAAGTTTTGAAGATGAGAATGGATTGAATAAATCCTTTTTTTTTTATAACTATTTGATAACAACTATCTCTCTTTGTTTTTGTGTTTTTTGGTTTTTGATAGAAGTGTTTTTAAAGAAATAGCAAAGAGATGATAGCTCATTATCGTCGTATTACTTGGTCTTTTATAGTTCGCATATTCAATTGTTAAAACTTCTGCTGCATGTTTTATCTTAATCGGATTGGCATGGAAAAACCATTCCATATACACATGCATCATTGTAAAATACATATGGGACATATTGTATAAATTTTCTGTAGAAAATTAATGATTTGATAATAATTTTTTTTATATTAAATAAGGTGGTTGTATTCTTTTTCTTTTAAAAATTGAAAGAAATGAAACCATTTACATCTTTTTTGTCTATTAAATACTTATGCAGTACAAAATTTCTGGGTTTAGTTTTTTCCCCCTTCTCTTAAATGAAAGATGAACATCCCAGTTATAAACACACACACACACACATATATATATATAAAGCATAATTTAGTTTATTTTGTGTACTACATGGTTAAATTAAAAATAAAAAACAATATTTTCCATTTATTTTAAATTTATGTAGCAAACAGAAAGCTTTTGTTTTAATTATTTTTATCTTCGAAAAGCAATCAAGTTGAGATAACAAATTTGAAGTTAAATGTGTGTGCGCACGTGTGTGGAAAAGATAGTTTTGGTCCCTTAAAGGAAAACAAGAAAAAAAAAGTTCTTTTAAGCAAAAATATATGCGTTGCACATTAAGGTGAATGTGAACTTTTGTATGCATGATGTATAGTGCTCACCGAAAATTTTTTCATAAGATAAGTTCAAATATTTATAACCTATGTACAAATTTTTAATTTATTTATACTTCTTCTTTCATTGTGTTTTGGAAGGAAATAGAGTTTAAATGCCAATGAGAAGCACAACGATTATTCGAGGCAAAGTTTTCTAAACCCTTTTAGAAGTTCTAATCTTGATGTCAACAAATTATGAAGTTTCCATATAAGATTGTATGAATAGAGTCTAAATTCCAATGAGAAGCATGGAAATCATTTGAAGCAAAGTTTTCTAAACCTTTAAGAAGTTCAACATTTGGAATGTGAAGAAAAATCCAATCCCACACATCCATGGATACATCAGAGGAAAAAAAAAGTTTAATTTCTAAACCCTTTAAGAAGTTCTACATACGGTATGTGAAGACAACTCCAATCCCACACATCTATGGATACGTCATAAGGAATGTTCGAATAGTGACTTTGTGAAGTACCTTTAAAGCCTTACTCACTGGGCCACCCCCACTCTCCTCGAGATTTTCCAAGCAAATGTTTGTTGTCCATTAGGGTTAAAATTTGAGGAACTTGTACATGTGACGTATAGCAATGTTCAAATGAAATTTCTTAATAAGATAGATTACACAATATGTGGTCCACGCAATTAATTTTTTTTAATCTTTATCATTTTGTTTGAAAATAAAAGAGTCCATAAATGTCATTCAGAAGCATTGGAAAGCAACATTTCTAAACCCCTCTAGAAGTTATACTTATAAGCAAGTTAATTAGGAGGTTTCCATAAAAAATTTTATGAAGCTAATATGATAAATTTTGGGTTCTTTCAAAGTAGGCCTGTAAATGGGCTAGATCCGATCCAGACCTGGACCCGGACCTGGACCCGTTCATATAGGACCCGGACCTAGCAACAAGACCCGTTAAGAAAATCAAATCCGGACCCGTTAAGATCTAACTAAACGGAATGGGTACGGATCCGCCGGAGAAGACCCGTTAAAGACCCGTTTTGTATTCATAAAAAAATATTTTTGCATATTTATTTAACAAAATTACATCAATTTATGCGGAACAAGTAATTTCATTTTTTTTCTTATCTTTCATATATATATATATACACACATATACACACACACACAAAACTTCTATTTAGTTTATATTGTTTATATCTTACAACCCTTGTTTATGCAGGTATTTAAAAATCTCATTTGCTGGGAAAAACTGATAATAAAATTAAAAATGTGTGGAATACTAATTAATTTGAAAACAAAAAAAGAGAATATTACTTGTGAAAGATGCAAATCTTCATGGAGATGAAACCAATAAGGAGTCTTCAGTGACCTCCTCTTTTTCATCTACTTCAATAATGTCATATGAGAACCAAAATATAAGAAGTGAACATGGGGCTCATTAAGCTCAAGGCTGTCACGCCCCAAATTTCCACGAACCCGAGGGTAAGTGTAACGAAACTAAAAGGAAATAAAATAAAGGTAAATGACAATCTAACGGGTTCAACTTAGCTTACATTTATTTTCGTCAACATACATATAACATGTCATCTTGGGCTTAAGCCCATACATCACAAAATGCGCCCCAAGGGCCAAATATACTTCTAAGTTCATGTCTCCTCCACTCTGTAAGACTTCCTCAAGTCTCAAGTGCCGAGAGCGTCATCTGTAATATGTTATCCCACGAATGGGTCAGTTCAACTGCAGGTATAATATAATGCTAATGCAAGGAACAAAATTAAGGCGTGGTATGTGCAAATGTACATTTATATCTACATGTCATTCAATATCATCATACAATGCACTGACAAGATTCAGAACACATTCATACAAACTCTATACTACCTCATTGAATTCATTTATGCGATGTTATGCAAATATACGTGACACACCCATGCCACTCTATGCCACACCCATGTCTCATTTTCGGAACACATCTGATGGAACCTGAATACCAATACCCGTTTACGGAACACATCCGATGGATTCTGGGCACCAATGCAACGTCTCATTTTCGGAACACATTTGATGAAACTTGAGTACCAATACAATGTCTCATTTTCGGAACACATCCGATGAAACCTGAGTACCAATACAACGTCTCATTTTTGGAACACATCCGATGGAACCTGAGTACCAATGCAATGTCCAATTTTGGGTCTCTCACCACAGGATCTACACCTTCATAATGCATAGCACCACGTGCTCAACCTACACTATGCTATCAATGAATCACACTACGCCAATATACCTTGATTCCACCATGCAATAATACAATCTCAGATAAGCAATTTACCAACACATGGAGCATGCTTTTAACAATGTATTCCACTTAAAGCAATCACAACATCTGAATTATGAAACCTCTTCCACATGAAAGTATACAATACATTATCAACGTAAATACATACTCAAGTCATGTGTTCACAATCTTAACAACTCTCCAAAAACATAAATCACGTACAACACCAACACATAGAACAAATCATATCTCCATGGAGCAATAAGAAACACATAAGCAACATAAACAATCAACTTAAGGTTTCTTTTTAAAGCAACATTCCTTATGTGATTTTCTAACATCAAATAAACATATGATTCATTCAATCAACATGCAAATCATTCCTAACTTAATCATATTCCTTACTTAGCAAAATATCATACCTGATGGGTTGGTCTCAACCCTAAGAAGTCGTGCTCGCTGTGTAATCGAACTAGACAATGAGAATGTAGTCCACCCTTATTGTATCTGTCTAGAGAGTCAATCAACCTTCTCATTTCCCTTTGGTGTTCTTAAGATTTATACATCATGTCTTAGCGGATCGCCACATGAATTTATGCTATTCATCAAATCTTATGCTTTTATTTCATGAGTTTCTATTTTACTAAAATAAACTCTACCATTGGGTCCGGAATGTCGAAGAAAATCGGTTTAAGCTTTCGCGAAACTCAATTTGGATATCTAGACTAAAAAGGGTGACATGGTAATTTGGTCATTCTTACCTCGGACCCTATTGTGGTCCTCAGGATGTTCTATATATCTTATATATAATTTTCTAAGTCTTTTGGACTTCATTTGGTATCTGCTTTTGATCATCGGGACATATCGGTCATTTCTTATTTTATACGTTGACTGTTCTAGAGTCTTAATTGTGCTTAGGATAATTTATTAGATCAGATTGGTCTTCATTTGGCCTCTATTTTGCACTCACCATGCTCAGGGGCATTTTGGTCTTTTACTCTTTCATGCATCGCATTGTTCGGTGCTTCGTTTGCTAGTATGGACTCCACCATTGAGTCCAGAATGTCCGACATAATTAAAATGGACTATCTTTTATGTTTATTTGGCCTTGGGTATCGTTAGAGGTATTACAGTCATTTATCATTTGCGTGTCTTTATTTTGTAAAACTTAATTTTCCAAATTGGGCTCCACCATTGAGTCCGGAATGCCCAAATTAGTAAAAATACACTATTCATTTATTTATTTTGGGCTTCGTTTGACTTATTTAATATCCAAGGGTAAAACAGTCATTTTACCCAATTAATAAAATAATTAAATAAATTATTTTATTATTTTATTATTTTTCAGGGGTGTATTTGAATAAGAATTCTAAGAATTAGGCCAAAATATAATTCTGCAAAACTGTTGGGGCCAAAATGGAATTCCAGAATTTCCTAAGGTCCAAATGAAATTTTTGAAAGTTTTGGTTTATTTATTTTTAAAATTTAACATTGAACCGGTGGGTTTAGTTTAGTTTTAAGTGAACCGGTCCAGGGTCTCACTGGACCAACCGGTCTAACCGGTTCAACATGTTATACTGACGTTAGCCCTAAATTTTAAAAACATATTCCTTCAAAACGACGTAGTATTACTTAAGTGGGCATCCGTTTAAACTTTCGGTCGGGGCTCGACCCGAGTCCGGCCCAAAGCCTGACCCAACACTGCTCACCTTCTTCCTTAAATCACCCACTGTGTTGGCCTAGCTTCCATTTCCAAATTTTTCCATTTTCATGACTTTTTAGGATGCCTCTTCTTTCTGTTTTGAATGGTATCGATTACTGGGAGTTCAATAATTATTTTGGCATTCATTTTATGGCTCGAATTTAAGGACGGAGCTCGGTTCCACTCTATTATCGTGGGACCTGCAACTCGATCATATATACTCTCCTTTGGCTCAAAACCCTTAGGGATTCTTCTATTGTAATCCATCCATCATGGGGTTCAATCCCCCATCCTAAAATTTGGGTTTTACAGCAAGAGCTGAAGGTTCCATCTTTGAACCCAAACCTGCAACTCATGTTTTTGGGGGTCATTTTTAAGCCATTTGGCCTGGTTTTCATTGCAGTGCAAACCCCACATCATCTAGGTTAATTCTAAGCAAGCCAAAATCAGTTTGGCTAGGGTTGAATTAGACCTGCTTTGTCAAGGTCTGTTAATGGCGGTTTGTGCACGGTTCGGTGTTCTAGGGTTGCTTTAGGTTCCAGATTTCATACCTAAATCAAGTCTTACATATTCTAAATGCCATGCATGCATGCATGCATTTGAGAAGCTTAAACAGTTCACCAACATGTATAAATTAGAGAAATAAAGTGGTTTGGTGGTTTTACCTCAACAATGGCACCTCCCTCTCCTTGTCTCTCACTTCAGAGTTTTTCAGACCTCCATAGCTTCTCACTTTGCTTCTTCCTTTTCTGTTTCTACTCTCTCTCTAACTCAAACATATACACACCTATATACACCATCACAACTCTCTCTCTCTCTCTCTCTCTATATATAGATATATATATATATATCCCTCTCCCCTTACGGCCAAGCCTGCACACACTCAACCCCTACACCCCTTTTTGACTTCTTTCCCCCCTTTTCTCTTTGCATTTATTATTGCTTGTGTGCATGGTTTTTTCCTATATATATATATATATATATATATATATATATATATAGATCTCATATCACACACACAGAGCCGGCCTACACACTCTGCCACCTGCACACACACACAGAGTCCCCACTTGCACACACACACACACACACAGTTGGCATGCACCCATTTTGTGTGTATATATATGTATATATATATATATATATTTTAAGCACATGTATATATATATATACATAACATATAATATCATACATATACATACATGCATATACACCACATATATATATACACGCACACACATGTACATAGATGATACACATTACATACACACACTTATAAAAAAAAATATTTGTTTATTCCAAAAAAAAAAAAGAAAAATTCTGGGTCTTTACAAAGGCAATGTGGCTAGGAGGCCTCATGAATTATGTGATATTGGGGTGTTAGACAATAAACAAGATCTCCTAATAGCAGTGTTATTAACCAACTGCAGTCCAACATATGAACTGAAAAAAGCATCAAGTTTTTCATCCATATTTGACTCCAGTGCTCAGGTTGATGTTAAGGCTTACACCCACATCTCATTCATTCTTTTTTCTTCTTACATTTTTTTTGTTTTTGAAAAAAAAATGAGAAAGAAAAACAAGTTGAGTTTTTGGGTTTGATATTCGGATCCGTCGGATCTGGGTCTGGTCTAGCTAAGGCGGGTCTTAACAGGTTTGGGTTCGGAGCTAGACCCATTTAAATTTGATGGATCCGGGTCCAAGTCTTAAAGGGTCTACCCAGACCTGGCTCATTGACAAACCTACTTCAAAGAGAGTAAAAGTTGTAATACTGGACTTCCGAGAAACTTGTATATTTGATGTAAGGCAATGCCCTACTGAAATTCCTTCATAAGATAGATTACATTATTCATGATCCATATGAATATATTATTTTCATTTTATTTTGAGAAAAAATGTCTGTAAATGCTATACATTGAGAAGCATAGAAAAATTTAAAAGCAACATTTTTAATTCTTAACCACTTTAGAAGAAGCAAAACATGGAAGTTTTTTTTTTTTTTTTGGCTAATTAGATTGTGGGTAGTAGTACTATAGTTAAGTACTGGCATGGCATTTTAAAAAAACAAAAAAAATGAGTCAATTTGTTGTGAAATTAATGATCCATACAACAATAGTTAGAGAGAGAGAAATAAATCAACACAGAGAATTTCTGTAGTTCGGCAATATGCTTACGTTCATGGGTGTGGTTATTTTTTTCACTAGGTAAAAAGTAGGGTTACAATGTATTTATATTAAAACACAGTTAAATTCTAATCCTAATTGGATGTATTAAAATTCTTCAATATACCCTTACCGTACTGCGAGAGTAAGTCTTTCGCACCTCCCAACTTATTATATGTTCCTAACAACACAATTAGGGCTAAATCGCATAAGTAATACGTGTTTTGCTATGCTCCGTACGTAATATCCATATACCTAATTTTACTTGCTACAAGAATATAAACTATATCACTCACAAACTTCAATTACTAATATTAGAAGGAAAGAGAAAGGAGAAAAAAAAATAGGGAAGGAAAAGGAGGGAATAAGCATTCCTGATTTCTTCGAGATATTATGATAGAATAATTTGATGTTGGTATTTTGGTAAAAAGTGAAAATAAAGATTGGTTTGTTAATAGGAAGAAGAAAAAAATGAAAGTGGACAAAGATTGGTTTGTTGATAGGAAGAAGAAAAAAATGAAAGTGGGTGGAAAAAGAAGTCAATGAAGAAGGTGAGAGGTTAATTATGCATCAACTTAACTAAATATACACAATTCAAAGAGTTTGGGCATCTACCATCTTGATTATAATATAATCTTGCTAAGAGCTTGCCCATGCCATAAATCAATCATTATCATTAAATCATTGCATGTGAAGTCATTTTCTAGTGTGTATATTATATTGGTGACCATAATGAAAAGTTTCAAATTAGTTGAATGATTTAAAATATAAAAGGATATTGGGTAGTAGGTTCTTATAAAATATTTAATTAGTACAAAGTTTAATTCAAATTCGGTAAAAAAACATTTCTTCTAATCTATACATGTTTCACAATTTTAGTGAATTATATATATAATACACATGTTTTTTTTTATTTAATTTTTATTAAATTAAATAATCACATGATATATATATATATATAAGTACATACGTGACCTACTAAAATACTAAAATTATAATATGTAGGTAGATAAAAAAAAGATTTTTCCTGATAATAAAATTTTTAGAATAAAATTATATATCTATATCATAAAATTTTTAAATAAAACAAACCATTAAAATTGCTAAAAGTTTGTTTACAAGTGATTGTTTTGTTTGATTCGGATAATGCTAAATCCGCCCTGCAGTGCACGTGAGGTGATAGTACGGTCGTACGGTAAAGACTAAGACATTCTTCCTAGTCATTGTGGCGTGGTTGGCGGACGATACATGTCAAATTGATCCCCTTCAGCGGGGGAGGGGGGTTTCCCATGTTTTTGGGGAACAACTCTAGTAACTTTGAGAATCTTGTATAGAATCTTCAGCCTTCACATTAACTTTTTGTCCCCCCAATTAATATCCATCCAATCCAATTTATAACAATCATGGAAATTTAGCTGGTTGTCGTTGGGTTTCTTGTCAGTGTTTTATGCTCCACCATTACACCTCATTTGGCGTTTTGAACAGATTTGAAAAGAGATTGGACGTTTTGCGATGACAAATTGAGTAGAAAATAGATAATAATTAAAATTTTTTTTTTTTTTTTAATGCCATCAAGTCAAAACTTAATGAATTATTACTTTTTTTTTTTTAAATCAATTGATATAAAATATTGTCTCGATTTTAATCAAATTTTTTGTTACTAAACGGTATGATTAACCTTTTGAATTCGTCGGTTCAAAATATCAAATAACAAGTTACTTGATTCCTTTCTTAAAAAACAATAAATTGATTTTATTAAACTAAAACAAACAAAAATTGCTTTTGAAGATTCTAGAAAAGGTAATGTTGATAGGAAAAAAAATTAAAACAAAAAACAAAAGTAGGTAAACCTAAATAAAAAGTCCATGAAGAAGTTGTTAGAGATAATTCTCAAAATCTTTGATTTAATTGTAGATAATATTTGATAGATATCTCTTTTGTGATTTGATTTGTTGTTCTGTTCCCTTATTTAAGGGATTGCTTTGATCTACCTTCTTGATAGGTAATTGAGTGTCATGTACAATGTATATATATACACCCATATTGATCAGTAAAAAGTAACGCCATATTCTCTCATATCTTAAAGTGTATTCTAATATGGTATCAAAGCATTTTTTTTTTTTTGCATAACCCAACGCTCTCTGATCTTTGATTGATTCAACAACTCAAACGAATTCCTACGAGTCAACTCGCTCCTAGTTCTTCCAAAACCCCACTACGCAGCCTCTAGAAAATTTGACAAACCGAAAACATCAGCATGATCGAACAGTCCGTCGAGCGTTGATTAAAGCTGTCAATATTGCCAATACCAAATCCGAGCGAGTCATACCTCAGGATCTGATCATCAACACAACACTCACCCCCAATCTCTGCTCGTTTTCTACTAAATCAGATCAGCACACGACGGTGAACGACAGAGGCCGTCACGTCTAAGTCCCGGCCCTTTGTGTTGCTCGAATCTTCCAACTCATTCTCAAACTCGGCCATCGTTCCGACGGACAGACCATCGACTGCTCCTTCCGCCACTCTATTACCGCTCATCCGAGGGTCCACACACTGGTTGGATCCGATTTGGGCGGCTTCTCTTTCGCGGTCTGCACTGGTTGGATCTCTGCTGCTCGTCCCATTGTTCTTCGATTTCGCCGTCTACACCAAGAGGGTTCTCATCTCCACTGATCCTTCGCCCTTGTCCCCGTCTAAACCACTGGGTTTTACTCTTCCTCACCTTCGTACATAAAAAAAAAAAAAAAAGAAGAAAAACAACAAAACTCAGAGTTTCTGCTTAACACCATGACCACTCAAAGCACTTCCCCCCCTGCTGTTACTACTCCTACCATCCTTCTTGCAAACGATGCCAACCCGACCCTCATTGCCATCAACGTTTCTACCCAAGTCCCTCTTAAATTATCCTCCACCAATTATACCTCATGAAAACTCCAATTTCAAACCCTTTTCGTTGGCTATGATCTTATCAGCTACGTTGATGGTACCAAACCTTGCCCAGTCGAAACTATCGCTACCAATCAAACAACTCAATTGAACCCGGCTTACACTTTCTGGATTCATCAAGATCAACTTATACTCAATGCTATTATTGGCTCACTGTCTCCTACTCTCATTCCTTTCATTGCTCGTGCAACCACCTCTTATCAAGCTTGGACGATTCTTGCTAACACATATGCTCAGCCCTCTCGTGGCTAGATCAAACAAGTTAAAGGTCACCTCAAAAGCCCTATCAAAGGTTCTTAGAGTATCATTGATTTTCTACAGTCTGTCAAAGCTCGCGCCGATGAACGTGCTCTTCTTGGCGTCCCTATGGACGACGATGATCTCACAGAAAAAATTCTCGATGGTCTTGGTAGTGATTACAAAGACCTTGTCCATGCCGTTCACGCTCGTGACACACCCCTCACCTTTGATGAACTTCAAGAAAAATTACTCACTTTTGAAGCCCATTTGCAGGAGAAAAAGCCTGATTAGTATTATCTCCTAGCCTCTACTAATCCCGCTCACCGCACCAGTACCGGCTCCCGTCCTTCTTCGACCACCACCCCGTCGCCCCCTTTTGGCTTTACCAATACTGGATGGCGTCCATCTTCCACCAACAACTGGCGCCCTTCTCCCGGCTCGAATCAGCCTCGGGGTGATCGACCACCACCACGACCATATCTTGGCTACTGTCAGATTTGTGGTATTTAGGGTCATACTGCAAAACGGTGCCCTTCGTTTCGCCTTATAATACCCCGACCCGGGTTAGCACGTATACCGAGATAAATCGGGTCGAGGAGTGTACTATTAGTTGTAAATCGAGCTATTTAAGCTCTATATTTTGATATCACATGTACTGTACGATTTTAGAATGTAAATGGTATCGATTTTATAGCCAATGACGGGCAATGCCCGAGTAGTTAGAATTATGCCTCGAAATGCCTGCCCGCACGCATTCCCATGCATACATACGTATACTCACACGCATAACCCATTTAAATATTAGTGTATGCACGTGTGGTACAGTGTGTAAGTATGTGTATAATTATGTGTATTTATGCATATACATAGGAAGGTGTATATATATATGTATGTCATGTATATATATATGTATGTATGAATATACACATAAAGAGAGCAGCAAGTGGCTGATTGAAAGATGGATGGAGTGATGGGAGGTCTTGACAGATTGTGTGTGAAATTCAGCTAGTGTATTGTGTGGGTGCATTTGTGTGTATAATATGATATATATATATATATATAACATAAATTACAAGCAACCATTTAATGGAAGCAGAAAAAAAAGAAAGAAATCAGAAGAGAAGTCAGGAAATGGAGGAGAACCGAGAGAGAGAAAAGAAAGAAGTGACTGGGCGGTGGAGTGTGTTTATGGGTAAAATATGTATATATATACATGGGTATTGAGTAAGAGAAGGAAATAGAAAGAGTAGACTAATTTGAGAGGCTGAGTTAGAAGCAGAGAAGCAGTGGGAAACTCAGAAGGAAACCAGAAGTCGAAACAGAAGGAATAGAGAGGAGCTGCACCGAGAAATCGCAAATAGGTGAACCATGCTTACCTTCTGTTTTAAATTTGTAAAGAGCATGATAGTTAGTTTGGACTTTTGGGTTTTGATAAGCATGAAATATAAATCAAGTAGCAAAAAGAATCAACTAAAATGAGTTAGAAATAAAGGAGAATAAGGTAGTTGCAGGTGTTATCATAGTTTCGGGTTTCTCAATATTTTATGCATGAAGCTTTGTTTAAATGGCCTAGAAACAACCCTATAAAGTACAGGAAACAAATAGAAAAATAAGCGAGTAAAAACAGTGGAGAAATCGGCATAAAAATGGAAATCCTCAATCGGCCGGAGTAACGGTTCATGGCTGTTTCGTGAGGATTTAGCACATGAAACTTAAAACAAATGTTAGATATGAGATCTACATGAAAATCTGGAGAAAATGGCATTTTAAAACTGTTAAAATCCGACTGGAATTTGGTCGCCGTTATCGGAGATGGTGACGAAAACCTACCGGAGCTTCGCCTGAAATTCGGGGAAGATAGTGAACAGTATATAGGCTGCAACGTCGTTTAGGCGCTGAATGGGCCAAAGCTACGTCGTTTTGAGTTTAAACCGTTTTAAATTTGAGTTAAAAGGGGACCGTTTGGCTACGGGTTTCGAAAATTAAAATAGGGATTAAATCGGGATGGGGATACACTATTTTGATTTTGGGCCCTTGTCTAGTGTTTGGTTTCAAAACAATTAAAAAAAAATACGTAGGGGCATAGCCCCTACGGATCGAACTCAAGACCGGTCGAACATAGGCCCAAGCCCAGACCACTGAGATAGGCAAGCCTGTGCTCATATTGGGCCCAATATATATATATATATATATATATATATATTAGAAATGAAAAATAGGAAAAAGGAAAAAGGGGTGCAGCCCACCCCTAAGGTTCGAACACAAGATCAAATTAAAGAAGCCTTAAGACCGAACCAGTTGGACAGGTATCACCCATGTTACCTATTCCACCAGATTATATATATATATATATATATATATTATATTATATAATTATAATATTTAATTAAATAAAGTAATTTAATTAATTTAAAAATAGCAAAATAGCCCGGAGTCCAAATTAGACAAGTCATTAGTGTATTTTGATTATCTTGGATCTTCTGAGACCAACGATGAGGTCCGTGTCACGAGACGAGGTCCTAAAAAATAAAAGACCCGTAAAAGTGCAAAATGACTATTTTGCCCTTGTTAGCACAAATATCCAAATTGAATTTCGCGAAAGCCTAAACCGATTTTCTTCAATATTCTGGACTCAATAGTAGAATTTATTTTCATAAAAGAGGAATTTAAGATACAAAGGCATAAAATTGATGAATAGCATAATCCAAGTAACAATAGACTGAGACGTGTTTCATGAATTTTAGGAACACGAAGGGAAAAAGAAAAGGCAGTCTAAATCCTTCTATTTCATAGACAGTAAAAGGTAAGTAAAATCTAATCTCTGCATGTGTTACATTTCCAACCATGTCATTAGTCCCTTGTACATATTGCTATTTGTATTCTATACATACTAGTATTTATTTAGCCACATCGATATCGTCCTATCATGTGGGAACCAGTTATTGATTTCTATATATATCTTGATCATGATTGTACACTTGCGCACAGATTCCTTTTTGTACACTTGTACACTTGTACTTAGGGCCGCAAAGGCTAGACAGATTTATTCTAAGTAGTCTAGTAACCATAGCCTCGAAAACTATTGTTACGTCAGATTGCCTAGAATCAGTTATGATTCCACTATACCCTTCGTGGAAGATAGCATGATCCCGATATATTATTAGTGCCAGATTTGTGCTCAGTCACATTTCTATTCTGATGCTATTTATGACCTTCGGGTCCAGGTTCCGAGTGGAACATCTACTACGTTGCTATATGAGGCATGGGACGTAGAGTTACAGTGTACACAAAACGGTATTCATACAGCCCGAGTGGATCTGAATACTAGCTTAGGGGGATATTCGGACCCCACCAGTGCATCTCAGTTTTAGTTGATATCACTATCCTTTATTGTTGATATTCATAGCTTGATCATGTTATATTGTTATTGAATGATCATGAGATTTTACAACTTCCAGTACAATGCTTACATTCCATACTTGATATAGCTCATGACTGTAACAGTATGATATTGTTGGCATAATAGTTCCATTTCCTTATCATTTGACTTCCATCACTTGATATTGAGTTATATATTCATTGACTAGCTAGCATTCTTTTATACCCTTGTACACATGGCAGAGTAAAGGACTGCTTACTGAGTTTTCATAGCTCATCAGATACTAAACAACTTTTGCAGGCACAGATTTCAAGAACAGACCCTAGAGCCTGATAGTTAGGAGGTGGACATTTACTTTTGAAGTTGTAGTGTAATACTTAGTACGGACAGTCTTATAGCTCTCCCATGTTATCCACATCTTGGGGATGAACAGTTGTATTAAAAATTTTGTATTCCGCATTTTGTAAACATTACATGTATCACATGCAGCTTTTAATTATTTATTCCGCATTTTAGTAGTTGCATGTTAGTAGCGCTGATTGTGTAGCAAGTTAAGACAGTCCTGATTCGGCACCCAGAGTCGGGCCAGGGCATTCACGATGCGAGATCCGTATAGGGTGGGTCTCGGGTCGTGACATGCCTTGTACCGAATGATTCGTCCTCCTCATCTCGCCCTCTGACTACTCGTTCTATTACCCCATGGCAACCTCGGGCTCATTTTGTGGCCACCTTAGCCTCCGCCACTCCATCCTGGCTCCTTGACAATGGTGCTTCTCATCATGTCATCGCCGACTTGAGCAACTTATCTTTTCATGCACCATACCCAGGCACAGACAATGTTATGATTGGCGATGGCATGGGTCTACCCATTACACATACCACTATCATTTTCTAGCACGGGTCTCCCCAGGCACATACGATGTTATGATTGCAGACGATGTCATTTTCTAGTGTGTATATTATATTGGTGTCCATAATGAAAAGTTCCAAATTAGTTGAATGATTTAAAATATAAAAGGATACTGGGTAATAAGTTCTTATAAAATATTTAATTAGTACAAAGTTTAATTCAAATTCGGTAAAAAACACTTCTTCTAGTCTATACATATTTCACAATTTTAGTGAATTATATATATAATACACATGTTTTTTTTATATTTAATTTCTATTAAATTAGAAAATCATATGATATATATATATATATATAAATATATACGTGACCTACTAAAATTATAATACGTAATTAGATAAAAAAAGATTCTTCTTATAAATAAAATTATATATCCATATCATAAGATTTTTAAAATAAGACAAACCATTAAAATTGCAAAAAGTTTGTTTACAAGTGATTGTTTTGTTTGATTGGGATAACGCTAAATCCGCCCTGCCGTGCACGTGAGGTGATAGTACGGTCGTACGGTAAAGACTAAGACATTCGTCCTAGTCATTGTGGCGTGGTTGACGGACGATACATGTCAAATTGATCCCCTTCAGCGGGGGAGGGGGCTTTTCGATTTTTTGTGGAACTCCTGTCGTAACTTTGAGAATCTTGTATAGAATCTTCAGCCTTCAGATTAACTTTTTGTCCCCTCAAATAATATCCATCCAATCCAATTCATAACAATCATGGAAATTTAGCTGGTTGACATTGGGTTGCTTGGTCAATGTTTTATCCTTCACCATTACACCTCATTTGGCATTTTGAACAGATTTTAAAAGAGACGGGACGTTTTGCGATAACAAATTGAGTGGATAATAGATAATAATTAAAAAATTTATTTTTTTAATATCGTTTGATTGAAATTTAATGAATTATTACTTTTTTTTTATAAATTAATCCATATAAAATACTATCTCAATTTTAATCAAATTATTTGTTAATAAACGGTATGATTAATCTTTTGAATTCATCTATTCGAAATATCAAATAATGAGTGAAATATCAAATAACGAGTTAAGTGCTTGATTCCTTTTTTAAAAAGTAATAAATTGATTTCATTAAACTAAAACAAACGAAAATTGCTTTTGAAGATTCTAGAAAAGGTAACGTTGATAGGAAAAAAAAAATTAAAACAAAAAACAAAAGTAGGTAAACTGAAATAAAAAGTCCATGAAGAAGTTGGGAGGTTAATTATGCATCTACCTAACTAATTATACACAAATTAAAGAGTTTGGTCAGCTAACATCTTAGTAATAATATAATCATGAATTAGGACTACATGACGAAACGTATTATTGACTTGCTAGGTTCTATCTTATAACTTGTCAATGCTAGAAATCGATCATTATCATTGAATCGTTCCTTGTGAAATCATTTTCGTGTGTGTATGTCTCTCCCTATATATATAAAATATTTTGTATACCGAATTAATTTATCGAATGACGTGCGACATGTGTCAATAATAATTTTAAAATTAATGGATGTGTTTGTTTTTTTATTTAAATTTTAAAGAAAAATTATGATAAATAATATCATTTGATAAATCACTTCGATAAACTAATTCAGTATAACTAACATCATTTCTAAAAATGTTCCTCACCAAGAATCCGAAGTTTGTATAATGAAAAGCACCAAATTAGTTGAACGTTGTAAAAATATTAATTACAAAAACGATATTGAATGATATATATAAATTGAATGAAGAGTAATAATTAAGTGGAAAGTTTCCCAACCTTATCACAAAATATTTCAATTGAATGATATATGCGTATGTCATATATAATGGATTAAAAAAAACTAAAATTTTCACTTTTGTTTTTCATGGACTTGTTCGAGAAGATGAAAAAGAAAAATGGAAAGACAAGTATTGTTGTATTGAATTTTCTCATTTTTAAACAATATAAAGTGTGAGAATCATATATATTTATTATAACAGATCTCATTTCTTATACAGAATAAAAAGAAATTATTATATAGGTGTAATTGAGTGGTAAATATGTTGTTGATAAAATTTAAGCGTTATGATTTCTGCTCCGATTGTTGGCAGTTAAAGTTTAACGGGTGTGTCTAACTGTCACAGAGAAAAGGACTTAATCTAATACGTGTAAGTTGGCTCAGGATACCATTTTATCGATTCATCAAAAAAAAAAAAAAAAATTTCTTTTCAAATTTTACAGTAACAGAAGTCTTGTGTACTGAACTAATTCTTTATCTAAAAATGAAAAAAAATTAAAGAACGTCCTTGAGATGTGATTGACGATGCATGCATGCATTGTCTGACTAATTGATCCCTTAAGATAGGCGTGAATGGATTTGGGCAAGTTTGGACAGATTGTAAATGGATTGGATCAAATATGAGTTAAACCCAAATTTAATCAGTCAAATATGAGGGGGTCAAATATGGATCAAGTTAACCCAAATTCAACCCATTAACCCATATTTAATCTTCTCTTATTATATATTTTTATTTTATAACTCATCAAGTGTAAACTTTTTTTTTTAAAAAAATTTCTTTTATCTCAAGTCCTTAAAATCATGTGGGTCAAATTTTGACGCATGACTTTTACTTAGTCTTAGAATGCTTATTTCATGTCATTAGATCAGCAATCATTGATAAGTGATATTCATATTCGATACGTTGAATTAAAGTAATGTATTTTTAGTTGAAAAAAAACAAAAATACTAATTAATTTATTTTTTTTCCAATGACAAAAAAATAAATTTCAAGTAGCAGTTTAATTAAATTCTAAAAGAATATTAATATGAAAAATCAAGTTCAATAATCAATTTTGGTAGTTTCTTACACAAATTTGAAGAAGACTTTATTTTTTGAAACATTATTTATTATATGTGTTTGTGTACATATAAGTTTGTGTGTATATATTGAATAGAAGTCTAATTTTATCAATAAGGTCCCATAAATACTCCCAATTTTTTTTTTATTCTATTAAAAGAACTTTATTTCGTAATTTTTTTTATTACTTAATTCATATTTTATAAATTCTATTAGAATTACTCAGTTATTAGATTATAAAAGAATTCTATTATTAGAATTTTATTAAACTTATACATCTTTCCTATTTAAATACTACTATAATTTTATATTACAAAAATATATATTTGTATATATGAAACAAAGCATTAAAAACATTTATATATATTATATATTTATTAGTTTTTTATTTTATATTTTAATATTAAATATATTTTATATATAAATTTTATTAATTTTTTTAAAAATCTCATTTGGAGTAGTCGTGTTAAGGTTCTAATTGTCTTGAGCCGGCCCTGACCCTTCACTGTCACAATCCCTCGCACCACCGAACTCCGTCATCCACAACTTCCACTGCCATTAACAACCAACAATACCCTCGCACCACTGAACTCCGTCGTCCACAACTTCTTCTGTCATTAACAATCAGCAAGTATAGTAACCATATGTGTTCAAGAAACGTAGAGAGAGAATAGATAAAAACGAGAAGGAGTGGTTGAAATGAGATTGTGAGAGATGAAGGTAAGGTGTCAACTATTACTCAACTCATCCATTATCCTATTTGCAACTCATTTTTTATCTATATAAAAAATTAATTTTTTTCATCCGACTCATATTTAGGTTATACTTTTAAATAAATCACTCAAAACTCATTAATTATTAGTTTGGATAAAATTTGACACCCTACCTTTAGACTTCTAGCCGGGTATTAATTTTGTGGAAGTACTGCTGTACGTTTGGAAGTCATACACAGGATCTTGAGTTTTCATATGTATAAATTTACGATGACTTTTCGCCGCAAGAAACAAAATCCAACTGAACCTTATCCATCTAATGAATAACATTAAGGTGGACTGAAATTACGATGACTTTTCGCCGCAAGAAACAATATCCAACTGAACCTTATCCATCTAATGAATAACATTATGGTGACTGAAATTACGATAATGAATAACATTAAAGTGAAGACTTCCATCCGGGTATTAATTTTGTGGAAGCACTCCTGTAAGTTTGGAACTCATAGGATCTTGAGCTTTCATATGTATAAAATTACAATGACTTTTCGCCGCAAGAAACAATATCCAAGTGAACCTTATCCATCTAATGAATAACATGAAGGTGACTGAAATTACGATGACTTTTCACCGCCGCAAGAAACAATATCCAAGTGAACCTTATCCATCTGATGAATAACATGAAGGTGACTGAAATTACGACGACTTTTCGCCGCAAGAAACAATATCCAAGTGAACCTTATCCATCTAATGAATGACACTAAGGTGAGCTTTCATGTGGATAACATTAAGGTGAGCTTTCATCTAATGAATAACATTAAGGTTAAATTATATTGAACTCTTTTGACTTTTTTTTGATAATTATATTAATTTTTTTTTATTTTACTTAATACCATATAGATATTTTTTTAGTCCTTTTTTTTTGTAAAATGATAAAATTGTCTTTTTATTTATTTATTTTTACATTTTTTTTCAATTTTGACCAATTTATTCTAATTTTTTTAATATTTTATTTAAAAATAACTTTATAGTAAATAGCTTATTTTTATTTTATATAAACATTAATTTAAGGTTTTGTATCAATATTTATGTAGAAAATCAAAATAATTGGTCAAAATTTTAAAAATTAAAAAAAACATAAAGAGGATAATTTTGTCATTTTAAAGAAAAAATTGAGTTAGGAGAGTTATCTGTATATTGTCAAGTAAAGTATGAAAAGTCAATATAATTTCAAAAACTTTCAGAAAAATTAGTATAATTGTCAGAAATTTTAAGATAAATTAGTATAATTTACCCTAACATTAATATTAATCATTCAATGGGTTGATAGTACGTAAATTAGCATGCTTACACTGGGTTTCATGGTCAATGTTTTATTCTCCATGTCTGTTTGGCGGCCCATTTCATAACCTCATTTTCACATTTTGACAACTAAACAAGATTTGAAGATCATTTTCGCATAAGATGTGCAGACAGTATATTTGAACATAAAACTTAATATATTATGTAAATTTAAAATAAATAATTTTTTAATATAAAACATTTTTAACAAGTAGTTTTGTAACATAATATATTAAAAAAATTAATATACACTATTTATAATTACATCGGACCTGATTCTGCACTTTCTAATCAGTACGGGTTCCGCTCCTCGTCGCTTAGTCAAGAACTCAAAAGAGAAGTCAGAGGGCCACCGGGTTAGCTCCGGTGGTAGCCGCTCCGATAATGAAGTTAGTAAAAGCAAAAGAGAGAATGAACTTTAAAGAAAATAATTGAACGTAATTGAAAAGCACACCTTAGGTTGTATTTATAGGCTGCAGATCACCTAAGTTGATTAGGATTTGGAGTCATAAAGATCGAGATTTGATGATATTTGAAGATAGTAGTTGCCATATTAGATTCTAATTTCCGCAAAAGTAGGGATTGAAAGAGATCCGAGAATGGCAGTTTTCATGTCGCATTCTGTTTCCTTATCCTGAGGTCGGTAGGGTGGGCAAGGCGGTGATCAGCTCGGTACCTCTTCAAACGCATACTCTGAGCTCGCTGCTCGAGGGGGAAGGTCCGTGCCCTTATGATCAAGGATCGTTTGTCAAATCTGAATAGCTTTGTCACTTTCTGACCTGCACATAAAAGAGCTCAAACACGTGTCAAGTTTGAGTTGGGCTGTCATTTTATGGTACATCAGGACCATTAACGGGTTAGATTAGTTTCAAGTTTGAATTTGGTTCAGTTTTTGTGGCTGTAATAATTAAATTTGGAGTATGTGTTATTATGTGTTTGATGTTGGCACCTTGCTAACTTTTTTATGTGTTGTTGTGGGTTGATGTTGCATGCATATGATTTGGTCAGTTTCATTATGTCAACTCAATTGGGATAATGTTTTCTTGTTGTGATGCCATTTAGCATCTTCCCATAATTTATTTTCCCTTCATTGATGTTTTTCATAATTCTATGCACTTTGGTTTTATCAATGAAGTACTTTCTTTGCTTATCAAAAAAAGTTTATTCCATATCTAATCCATTGAAGTAAAGAAGTTATTGATCGGATTGGATTATCATATCACATTCCTTTTACCATTACTCGTGTTGCCAAGATACTTATCCTAGAGAGGGGTGAATAGGATATTTTAAAAATATTGACAACTTTTACAAACATTAAAAATATATGCAAAAAATGCACAAGTATATAAAAGAGTAAAGAGATAGCAAATACAACAATTTTTACAAGGTTCAGAAAACTTCATACGTTCTAGACTCAAGCACCCCTACTTGAATTTTTTCACTATCTTGATCTCCTTACTAGTAGAGGTCAAACCTTTACAACCAGAGCTCCTAACTCTTTGCCCACCAAAATATTTCCTTTTGTCTCACAAAAGTAGCACCTACCTGCAAATCTCATCACAATAAGAATATACAAAGCTTGTTTACTAATAAGCACTCTCTTCAAGAGTAGATTGGTACAATAAATGCTTACTCTTTATAGATAGATCTGGTGGAAGCTTAGACTATTTGAGATGAGTAGAATTTTTATATCTAGGTTTTCAATGGTCAGATCTAAAGTAAAAAGTATAGATGTAAAAGTGTAAGCTTGTAAAGAGATAACAATAAATACTTCAGAGAATCCTCTATTTGTAGCCCTCAAATAAATATAGTCGTTGCATTTTAAAATAGAACCATTCCCTTCTTTTTCATTTGTTCAGAATTTGAATTTTTTATTGATAGATCAACAAAATTAGTCAACTAAATCATCAACCAATCAACTAGATTAACTAGTTGACTGGTCAACTCAACTTAGTTGTCTATAGGGTTTGAGGTTCAAGTGTTCAAGAAAAATCACTTGACTGGTTCTTAGAGTCAGTAAATTAATTCTTTTGTACACTATTTTAGCCTTTAAAAGTTAGTCGATTGAATCTTTTTTTAGATCGTTTGTATTATATAGTGTGTTTAGGCTATGTACTAGAAATGGTCACTCATTTGACTGGTTCTAGGAATTGGTGGACTGGTTCTAGGAATTCGTCGACTAGTTTGTTCAGTGTAAAAATAAGCTTTAAGAATCAATCAAATGATTCTTAGAACTGGTCGACTAGTTTTGACAAAGAAGGTCTTCTTGCTTATTTTCACAGTGTTCCATTTTCAAAACATTTTCATCTTTCAAAACTTGAAGAATAACAATGTATTGTTTTGAAAAATCATTTTAGTATTAGTTCTTGTTAATCATTTTAAATAGTACGAGCTTGCGGCTAATGATCAATCTAATCATAAATCACTTAAAACCCAAAATAAGAAAAATAAAAATTCTTCTCTTGACTTGTCTTGATTCCTTAGGCTTGAGCGTGTCCTATTTGCTTATATCATCATGAAAGCATTCTACTTGATTTGATTTTTAACTTTGCAACATGTACTTGAGTAGAGTCCCTAAGCTTCATGGACTTAGTCATTTATTGGTCAACAATCTTTTTTTACTTAGATAACCTATTTGTATTGTCACTGAAGTAAAACATTAGTCTGCATGGACAATACCTTGTTATTATCAAAATTACTGAGATACCCTTGGTTGAAAACCCTTAGGGCTAACAACTGATCTATCAAAGGTGGAGGTAGCTGGCTCGGAACAGCCCTATGTTCCAAGATGAAGACCATAACATGGAATTATCAGGGTGTGGAAACTCCTTGACATCCTGAGCACTAAAGGAGATGGTACATTTTCATTCTCCTCAGGTGGTTTTCTTAGTTTGAAACAAAGAATAAAGTGGCATATTTGCAACGAATGGCTCGTTCTATATATTTTTCTTCTTGTGATCTTGTTGATCTAAATGGTCGAGCAACTAGTTTGGCTCTTTTCTGGTCTTTGAACTGTTCTCTGCAGGTACTCAATTCATCTCCTTGGTAAATTGATGCTTTGATTTTTTACCCAATTTCTTTGTGTAAATGGAGATTTATTGGGATTTATTTGAGTTGTTATGATGGAATACAAAATCAACTATGGAATGAATTTTTGTGTTTGCTCTCCCGAAGCTCTTTTCCCTATTTTATTATGGGCGACTTTAACACAATTTTATCTAATTGTAGAAAAAATGAGGGCCTAACAAAGGTGCATGATTTTTTTAAAAATTTTAAAAAATTTCTCTCACAATGAGGTCTTCTTGTTTTAGGCTATGTGGGTTATCCTTTCACTTGGATAAATAAGTGGAATGGTATAGATGATGTTCATGAAATGTTAGATCGGGTTATTTGTGATTGTCAATGGAGGGTCATGTTTGCTACTACATTTCTGTACAATCTAGTTACTTTTGGTTCTAATCACTATCTTTTGCTATTGGACATTGATAAGAATTCTAGAGGCCACAAGAGTCTATTTCATTTTGATGGGTGCAAAATCCACAATGTGAATCAGTGATAAAAGAGGCTTGGAGTGGCTTCGTCTCCGTCACACAATGGTATGGAATTCATTGCAAACTAAAGCATTGTCATAGGAAGTTGTTAGATTAGTGTAAATGCTGTAATTTTAATTCTAGGCAGAATATTCATTATCTCAAGAGGGCCTTTCAAAAGTTTAAGAATAGTGATTTTTATGATGTTGATAGCATTATAGATTTGGAGAGGCAATTGACTGTTAAATGGAATTTGGAAGAAGAAATTTGGAGACAAAAATCTAAAGTTCAATGGCTAAAGTTGGGTGATCGTAATACTGCCTTTTTCATGCTACCATGA
The DNA here is from genome assembly GCA_008638375.1 of Nyssa sinensis. Classification (NCBI taxonomy): domain Eukaryota; kingdom Viridiplantae; phylum Streptophyta; class Magnoliopsida; order Cornales; family Nyssaceae; genus Nyssa; species Nyssa sinensis. Next base: position 25,980,471 of record CM018033.1, on the reverse strand, counting down.
TTCAGCGACATCAACGAAATAAAATTCAAGGTCTAGAGAATCAACAGAGGGAATGGTTAGAAAATGATGATAAGATACAACAGATTGTGTTACATTATTTTCAACACTTATTTTCCTCTTCTAATCCTCAGCATTTTTAGATCATTTTAGATTGTTTTGATAGCAAAGTTACAACCGAAATGAATGTTCATTTAACTTAACTACCTACCGTGGATGAGATAAAAATGACAACTTTCTAGAGCCACATTTCGAAAGCCCCTGGACTTGATTGTATAACTGCTTATTTCTTTCAGTCTTATTGGCATATTATAAGTCAGGAAGTTGTTGTAGTATTGCAAGATTTTTTCAAGTTTGGTGTTCTGCTTCACAACATAAAAACATTGCGCTCATTTCGAATATTCAATGTCCAATGAATATGGGGCATTTATAGCCAATTAGTTTGTGCAATGTTTCTTAAAAGATTGTTGCGAAGACACTTGTTAATCACTGATCGGTGCAAAACTGCAAGTGCACAGTATCATAGTTTTATAGTAAAGTGATGAGTAGAGTATCCTCCTTAGGGATTGGTGTCTTACTTTTGACAAGTATCCGAAATTAAACTAATCTCAACTTTATTTAAAAAATTCACTAAAATCTTTGGAATTGCAACTAAAAATAAAATTAATGCAAAGAAAATATTCAAATGAAAAGAGAGATATTGTTTGAAAATCAAATAAATGGGAGAGAAGAATTCTAGGAAATCAATTTCACCTAATCCCTCACTATGCTTTACTTATCTAACTAATTAAATTTAATTCTTCATGTTTGTTAGCAAATCTCTAAATCATCCAAAAGCCTCTTTCGACAGTCAGTTGGAACAATTCTTGTTCATTATTTACACAAGAGTATGCAAATTAATAAAGCAAGAATGCAATAAGACCAATGATTTTCTAATACTACATAGGTTCATATAAGTCTTTCGATCTCTATACTTACCTATGCCGAAATATTCAGGATCTATCTTATGATTCCCTTTTTCGACAGCAAATCACAAGATTGAAATCATCTAATTAGTGGCCAGTTAATTAGAAGCATTAGGCTCAGAATAAATCAGACAAACATAAAAAATAATTGCTTCAAATTAGCATAGAAAAACAAGCATAGATCGAAACTAGACTACATCGTTTTCCTAGAATAAAGTAAATTAGTTCATGCCAAAAATTAAATTTAACATAAACGAATTCACCATATTTTTTTGAGAAGAACGGAAGAAAATAAACACTGAAAAATAGTCACAGTAGTCCACATTGCACAGTCAAAGTCAAGCCACTGGCACTGTTTGCGCTTCTGTTCTTTTTTTTTTTTTTCCTATTGTGCTGCACAGCTTTGTGTCTCTCTTCACTCTTGCTCAGCAGCCTGCCCTTGGCGTTTCTATCTTCTTGCGCTGCAACAGCTTCCAAGCCAAGCCGTTGCTCTGGTTCCTTTTGCGTCGCACAGCTGCAGGTTCTCTCCTTCGTAGCTTTTTTTAATTTTTTTTCCCCTGCCCTAGTAGCCTCTAGCCACCTTATATAATCAGGGCCCAAAACCACGCTACTGATTTCTCCGTCCAGGCCCACTTGTCTTGCCTCGGCCTTGTTTTTTTCTTTTCTTTCTTGATGTCGTGCCGCAGGATGCAGCGCCTTGCTTTTTGGATTCTTTCTTATTTTAGCGCCTACTAGCCTTTGACATTTCTTTCTTTTTATTTTTATTGCTAGCGCCTTGCTTCGCCCAGCCGCTACTCATGTCAGCTGCTTGCTTTTTCTTATTCTACCTCTCTCTTTATTTTTTTTTTTTGTTTCTTTTCTTTTGATTCTCCTACCTTGTTCTTTATTTTCTTTTGTTTCTTTTCGGGCTTTGGTTGAACGGTTTGCAAATATATGGGATCAGCTATCATGGTCATGGTGAGGATTTCACGGGCCTAATTAACAGATTGTTCGCCCAAGTTGTCATGGATTGCTTCAATTTCTTCAAGTCTGCGATAAAATTTAAATGGTAAAAATGAAGCCCAAAATCAACCAAATAAATAAAATAGACTAAAGTTTAAAATTAAGGAGTGCTAAAATATTCTAAATTATGCAAGTTATCAAACACCCCCAAACTTAAAACTTTGTTTGTCCTCAAACAAAAACTAGACCCCATAGAAAATATCTCTTCACTCACCAAGCCATGATCCGAAATTAGATCTCATCACTAACATCTTACTCTTTTAACATCAAAGATAGCAGGAAAATCAATCAAAAATTTAGCAATTTGTCAAGCAAGAGTTAAGCAGTTACTTCAACCTAAAGCTGAGACCTTGAGTGTGTGAGATAGTTAATTTAACTCCAAACCACCTGCAAACTCAGATAAAAGCAGAACAACTGAAACCAGAGGAATTCTCTCAAAACTTAACCTATAAATCCAACTTTCAGAAATCCTCTCCACTAATGTAGTCAACACCAAAATTAGAGATCACAAGGTCTTTAATTTGGTTGTAATGACAGGCCACAAGGTGAGGGCTAAGAAAGAAATAGATATAGAAAATCAAAGCAAACTGAGAAAATTCTTGGTGGAAAGAACACTAAAATAGAATTCCATAGGATTCAAACCAAAGCTCTTTCTCGACAATATGCTCATAGTCCTTTTTTTTTTTTTTTTTCTATCATGATGGATAAATCACTTCTGCATACAAGACAAACCCAACTAAAAACGCCTTCTTCTTTCTTTTCTTTTTTTTTTTTTCCAAAGAGAATCACTTTCTTTTCAGAGAGAATCACTTTACTTTTCACACTTTGATCAAACAGAGCAAACATAATGTGGATAATTTCATTTGAACTAACTTTCTCTTCAAGTGTAAATTTCCACCAAAGTATTATCTCAAAATGAAAAAGGTAAATTCATGGTTTTTCAAGCTTAGAACGGGCATGGTTTATGTAGTTAAAAGAACAAATAAAGGTTGATATAACATAAGGCTCAAGGGGTTAACTATGGAAATACACCATGCACTGATGACATGATAACTAGGACGGCTAGAAAGGCTTTTTGGTTATGAAAAAGATGGCCTAAATCATTTCTCTAATATTTGGTATCAACTAGGATTTCAGCCTTAAGGATCCATCAACGGATTCTAGAGCAAAGCAAGATTGAACATCCCTAACCCAGTTAATTCAACTCATTCTCTTCATAAGCAAAATGGGATAAAGAAAAAAAAAATGACTATGTGCTCAGTTATGTTCAAGGACAAAGATTTAAATCAAAGAACCCACAAAACTCTGCTTGACATAAAAGAAATTTTTGAAAAGTTTTCTCAATCCCATCCTCAATCTAAAATTCCAGAGTCATAGAGAATTCAATTATACTCAAATAAATGCTTGGTAAGAGAATCCAACAACTCAAAACTCATAACCAACAATCAAGAAGACAAAATAACTCTAGGAGTTTACACCCCCAAACTTAAACTAAACAATGTCCTCATTGTAAATCAAAAGTGAGAAAGATTTAAGAAATGAAAGGAACTCCCCTGGTTTCATGGTGAATCAGTCGTATGTTGTAATTTTCAGCTCTTTATTCATGCTAAATAAACCTGCATCAAAATCTAAATTATTAAAAATAAATAAATAAATAAATAAATAAAATAATAAAAAAAGAAAGTTTTATGGGCTGCCTCCCATAAGCGCTTGTTTTAAAGTCTACAGCCAGACTTTTCAATCTTCATCAATTAGGGTGTCCAAGAGGAATAAATGCACAGTTCCTCTCCAAGTCCCAATTTCCTGCAAAGCACACGCAGTAGCTTGATGATCTTCTTCGGGTATGAGTGATGCCGCAACAATCACTGGAAAGGTGTAACTATCACCCAAAAATGCATAGCGAAGATGCTCAGGTAATTCGCTTCAACTCTGGAGTTGTCGTTTGTTGCGTCTTCTCTTTAGGAATTACAAAATCCATCGTTTCTACTATCGGCTCTAGCCTCCCCACTTCATTGCTAAGTGATGTAACCTGCTGCAAGGATCGTTCTAAGTGATCGACTGTCACATCTTCTTGAAAGGCTTCTTCTACACATTGCTCAATGACTTCTACCTGAAAGCAAGTGCTTGGATCTTCTAGAAATCTCATGGCTTGGTAAATGTTGAACTTAACCTCTTCCTTTTCTACTCGCAATGTTAATTCACCATTTTGAACATCAATTAAAGCTCTTCCTGTAGCCAAGAATGGTCGGCCAAGAATTAGTGGAACATCTTGATCTTCCTCTATATCTAACACCACAAAATCAGCAGGAAAAATAAATTTATCCACCTTTACCAATACGTCTTCTATGATTCCACGTGGATATTTGATGGATCGGTCTGCTAGTTGCAAAGAAATGGTTGTTTGTTTCACATCTCCAAGTCCTAATTTTCTACAAACAGAAAGAGGCATAAGATTAATGCTAGCACCAAGATCACATAAAACTTTATCAAAAACTGAATTTCCAGTAGTGCAAGGCAAAGTGAAACTCCCTAGATCTTTTAATTTTTGAGGCAATTTCTTTTGGAGAATGGCACTGCATTTTTCAGAAAGCTTTACTGTTTTGAACTCTTCTAACCTTCTTTTCTTGGAAATGATGTCCTTCAGAAATTTGACATAGTTTGGCATTTTTCCCAAGGCATTTGCAAAAGGAATATTTATGTGAATTTTCTTAAAAATTTCATAAACTTAGAAAATTGCTTATCCAATATTTGCTTTTGAAAACGTTGAGGATAAGGAAGTGGAGTAGTGAGAATAGGAGGATTGTCAGGAAATGAAATTCCTGGACGTATGTTAGTCTCTCTTTGTGTATCATCCACAATCTTCTCTTCTGCTACTTTATGTTTGCTTTGGCCATTGTCTGCAACTGTAGGGGTGGACTTGGTTTCCTTTGATGGTGACCCCTCAATTTCTCTTCCACTCCTAAGTGTGATGGTCTTGCATTGTTCCTTTGGATTCACCTCTGTGTTGCTAGGAAAAGTTCCTCTTTGTTGGGCATTGATGGTCGTGGCTAGTTGCCCAATTTGCACTTCAAGATTCTTCATAGTGGCTCCCATTTTGCTACAATGAGTCTCAATGTTATCCAATCGTGAATCAGTCTTTTTAAACCTTGCTTTTGTCTCCTCAACAAAGGAAACCATGGCATCCTCAAGTGACATTTTCTTCTCATTTGGTTGACTATCAAATCCTGGAGGAAGTTACAACACATTCCTTGTGTTTCCATAAGACAAATTCTCATGATTTCGAAGCCCTGGATGGTAGTAATTTGGCATAGGATTACCACGATAGTTGTAGTTCCGATTGTTGAGGTATTGAACTTGTTTTTGACTCGCTTCATTACTCGGAACTGTCATACTTGCAGCTGCAACATATTCTGCACATTGTGGTATCCCTTGGGTTGTCAAAGCTGAAATCTGATGTGATAGAGAAGCAACTTGAGCTGAAAGGGCTGCTAACGGCTCTAATTCATGAATCCCAGCAACTTTATTAGCCATAATTCATTGGGTTGGCCATTGATAGTTGTTTGAGGCCATTTTTTTTTCCAAAAGAGACATAACACCCTCAGCTGTCTTGGACATCAAAGTTCCACCAGAAGCAGCATCAATTATGGTCCGAGTGTGCCCATTTAACCCATTATAGAACATCTAAACTTGCAACCAATCCGGCAATCCATGTTGAGGGCAGCATCGAATCAAATCTTTAAACCTTTCCCATGCTTCATAGAGTGACTCAAAATCATGTTGCTTGAATTGACCAATTTCACTCCTCAGTTGGGTTGTTTTTGTGGGTGGGAAGTATTTAGCAAGAAACTTTTCAGCCATGTCCTGCCAACTAATGATGCTTCCCAGTTGTAGAGATTGTAGCCAACCTCTTACCTTGTCCCCCAAAGAAAAAGGAAACAATCTCAGTCGAATGGTGTCTTCAGTAACACCATTAATCTTTATAGTGTCACAAATCTCAAAAAACATCGCCAAATGAATATTGGGATCATCAAGTGGCGATCCGCTGAATTGGGCTTGTTGCACCATGTTGATCAAAGCTTGTTTAAGCTCAAAATTTTTGGCATTAATGGTCTGGCGTCTTATACCCGAGTAGTTGTCATTCACAACTGGCTATACATAATCCATCAAGGTGCGTGGCTATGCATTATGTTGTCCTTAAGCCATGGCTAGTATTTTCTTCTTTCTTAGTGATCTAAGAGTTCTTTCAATTTTTGGATCAAAAGGAATAATGTCACGAGTTCTAGCACTGCGCATCCACTGTTAAAACCACACCTGTAAAACAAAAATAAAATAATAGCAAAAATAAATAAAAAATAAAAAATAAATAAAAAATAAAAAAAGAAATAAAAATAAAGTTCTAAATTAAAACCAAGATTGCTTTGTATCGATATTGACAAAAATAAGAAAAAATCAATCCCTGGCAATGGCGCCAAAAACTTGATCGGTGCAAAACTGCAAGTGCACAGTATCGTAGTTTTATAGTAAAGTGATGAGTAGAGTATCGTCCTCAGGGATTGGTGTCTTACTTTTGACAAGTACCGAAATTAAACTAATCTCAACTTTATTTAGAAAATTCATTAAAATCTTTGGAATTGCAACTAAAAATAAAATTAATGCAAAGAAAATACTCAAATGAAAAGAGAGATATTGTTCGAAAATCAAATAAATGGGAGAGAAGAATTCTAGGAAATCGATTTCACCTAATCCCTCACTATGCTTTACTTATCTAACTAATTAAATTTAATTCTTCATGTTTGTTAGCAAATCTCTAAATCATCCAAAAGCCTCTTTCGACAGTCAGTTGGAACTATTCTTGTTCATTATTTACACAAGAGTATGCAAATTAATAAAGCAAGAATGCAATAAGACCAATGATTTTCTAATACTACATAAGTTCATATAAGTCTTTCGATCTCTATATTTACCTATGCTGAAATATTCAGGATCTATCCTATGATTTCCTCTTTCGACAGCAAATCACAAGATTGAAATCATCTAATTAGTGGCCAGTTAATTAGAAGCATTAGGCTCAGAATAATTCAGACAAACATAAAAAATAATTGCTTCAAATTAGCATAGAAAAGCAAGCATAGTTCGAAACTAGACTACATCATTTTCCTAGAATAAAGTAAATTAGTTCATGCTAAAAATTAAATTTAACATAAACGAATTCACCATATTTTCCTGAGAAGAACGGAAGAAAATAAACACTGAAAATAGTCACAGCAGTCCGCAGTGCACAGTCAAAGTCAAGCCACTACACTATTTGTGCTTCTGTTCTTTTTTTTTTTCCTGTCGCGTCACACAGCTTTGTGTCTCTCTTCACTCTTGCTCAGCAGCCGCCCTTGGCGTTTCTATCTTCCTGCGCTGCAACAGCTTCCAAGCCAAGCCGCTGTTCTGGTTCCTTTTGCGCCGCACAGCTGCAGGTTCTCTCCTTCGCAGCTTTTTTTAATTTTTTTTCCCCTGCCTTAGTAGCCTCTAGCCACCTTATATAATCAAGGCCCAAAGCCACATTACATTTATCTCAAAAATGTCCACTGCTATCTAGCTGACTGCTACTGCTCCTCTACAGCTTCCTTTCTTGAAATATTTTAGTAAGTTTGGGATGAGCTAACTTAAGCTCACTAAGTAATTCTCCTTTGCTCTGCCATGTGTACAGGTCGATATAGAAAGACATAATCCAAAAAGAACTAGGATAAATGCAAATGTGCTAGCCAGTCAAGAAATATAAACCTCATCAAGGAATATCAAATGGTAGGAATTCAAATGAGAAAGAAATGAAATTTGCTCTGCTAACAAGTATTATACTGCTACAGTCATGAGCCGTCTCAAGTATAATCATATGTACTCAATAAAAAGTTGTGAAATCTCATAATCATTCATAATGAAATAATATGATCAAGCTATGATAATCGATAATGATAGTGATAAGGCTCGGAATTCCCCCTAAGCTCATATTTAGTTCCAAACCAGGATACTTGAATAATACTAAGCTCTGTATACAATGTAACTCTACGTCCTATGCCTCACATAGTAACGCAACTGGTGTTCTTCTTGGAACCTCGACCCAAGGGTCGTAGTAAGCATCATATGGAGTTTGTGACTGAGCACAAATCTGGCACTAATAATATATCAGGATCATGCTATCTTCCATAAAGAGTATAGTGGAATCATAATTGGTTCTCGGCAACGTAACATAACGATAGCTTTCGAGGGCTAAGGTTATGAGACTGCTTCGAACATAACTGTCTGGCTCTCTGGGCCCTAGGTACAAGTGTACAACAAGGAATCTATGCACAAGTGTACAAAATCATGATCAAGATATATGGTAAACAATAAATACTTTCACAAGATAGAACAATAACAATGTGGACTCAATAACTTCTAGCATGTATGGAATACAAATAGTAGTATATGAAACAACTGTTGACATGGCTGGAAGTATCACATGTAGAGATCATATATTACTTACCTCTTTCTGTATATGTCTAGAAGGTCAAACTGCCTTCTCATTTCCTCTTGGCATTCCTATGATTCATAAAACACATCTCAGTCTATAGTTATATGAACTATGCTATTCATCAAATTTTATGTCTCTTTACTATTGGTCTCTCTTTTACTTGAATAGACTCTACTATTGAATCCGGAACGTCGAACAAAGTTGGTTTAGGCTTTCGCAGAATTCAATTCGGACATTTGTACTAAAAATGGCAAAACGGTCATTTTGCACTTTTACGTGTTCTTATTTCTTGAGATCTATTTTCATAAATCAGACTCTACCGTTAAGTTTGGAATGCTTAAAATAATAAAAATTCACTATTTGATTGCTTCAATCGGAGTCCATTTGACTCATTTTTTACTTAGAGGTATTTTGGTAATTTTTCTTTTTAATATTTATTTAATTAAATAATATTTTATTCACTTGGGTCAAATCGTAATTAAACATAAGTTCTGGGTCTTTTATAATTATTATAAATCTAGGGTTAAATTTCAAATTCAATAACTATTGGGCTAAAATAAGAATTTTTGATTTTACTATTCTTAATCAAAATAGCCAAACAACGATTAACTATAAAACTGGAATAGGCTATCCCCATCCCTAAATCAGATTTCAATTTAATTTCTTAACCTCTTAACCAAACACTCCTAATTCAATTTTAAAACCTTTTTAACTTAACCCATACTGCGCTGTTTTGACATAAATAACTGACATGTTTCTGTTTCGGTCGGGTTCTGACTCGAATCCGACCCATAACCCACCTGACCCGAAGACAACAGTGTCGTCTTCTCTGACGATATGCCAATGGTCTTCTCCGGCGACGACTAACTATTCCAGAAATGTTTTAACATCATTCCAACGTGATTCTCTTCCATTTCACATGGGTTTCTCATATCTAACCTTATTTATAGCTTCAATAAATCACAACTTCTCAAATATTGGATATTCAGTGGAAAATCGATTTTCCAATGACCTGGTTTTTCCCAATTTCGTGCTTGGTTTCTAACTGTTTTGACTTTAATTCATCCCTAATTTGTTTCTGCACCTATGAGAATTAGTTCTTCATCATAAAAACTAAGTTAAATGCCCATAATCATAACTTGCTGATTATTCATAAAAACTTGCAACTAGGTTTTTCTCACTTGTTTTTGAGCCGTTTTACTTGATTTAAATTGCAGTAAATCCTATTTTTCATGCTCTTTAAGTTCTTAAATCTAAAACTAATTTTCATGCTTTGAATCTTAAAAAACAGAACTTCGATTTTTTTACTCACCTTGTAGGCTGTAGTAACCTTTTCTTCTACTGTTTTTCTACTTCTGATCCCTTTCTTCTGAATCTCAATTTCAATCCACTTTTAGCTTCTCATGTTTCTTCTTGCTTCTTCTGATTTTCTCTTAAACACATCTCACCTATATATAGCCAAATTTCCCACTTGACGCACCAACTTGCAGCCACTTTTTTCTCTCTCTTCCTATCTCAGCCCCTTTCCTTGACTTCCCTTTTTCCTTTCTGATTTGTTTTCTTTCTTTACTTTAATTTAATTTACACATTACATAAGATATTTGTACATATAATATATAATATAGTATCACACACACTAAACACACACCAACACACACACTTGGCCGACACTAGCTTTTTCCACCCTCACTTGTATGTTTTTGCATGCATACATATGCATACTTAAGTCCACACCCTTTTTATACATATATACATTTATAACTTAACATATTCTTTATATAATTTATACTTTATATATATATATATTACATACATATATGTACTTGATGCTGTACTTTTTGGCTTGCAAGAAATCTGGGCCCCGTGACCTGAAGAACACTTAAAAGAAGGAATCAGAGGGCCACCGGATTGGGATTCGGAGCCATGAAAATAGGGATTTGATCATCGAAGATTGCAGTTACCTTATTGGACATTGTATCAAAATAGAGATAACCATGTATGGCAGTTTCCTTGTAAAAGACTATTTCCTTATTCTTTGCTCGGCAGATGTTAAGGAAATAACGAGGTCTGAACCATACGAAATACTCTGAGTGAATATTGTTCAAAGCATTAGCTCTAGAGGATAAGTGCATGAGAGTTCTCTGAAGGCTTTGCCTGCTCTGGATGACCGAGTTTTATCAGATCCGTAAGCACACGTGTCTCAAGATGATTGATGTGTCGGAGGAAATCGAATGTCTTTAAAAGCTGCTGTTTGTTTGAAGATGATTGACGATCTTCAGTCCGAGTTGGGAATGATTAAACTGTGGCCGAGAATTATCCACCCCTTTGATTCAGTCTCCAAGGAAGGATTAAAGGAGGCAAAGACCTCCTTGTCCATCTTAGCATCCGGTCGAAATCTCTCCGCTTGAAGGTGGGCCCTCCTTGATTCAACCGAGGCCTGGAGTATTGGTGATGAAGACGAAGGTGGGATGCCTCCTCTCTTTTGTGTCTTGGCAGAGACCCTTGCTCAAGCCGGCTTGGGTGTCGTGCCAAATTTAAGGAAAACAAAGGTGGAGAATGGAGGTTTCCTGAGACCCAGAGCCCTCATCCTCCGTTGGTATTGATGCCAGTGACAGTGATGATGAAATGGCCTTGGTATGATGCAGATTGGGGTTTAGGTTCCTTCCTTTCAAATGGAAGCCGGTGATAACGGTAATGGTGGTTTGGAACTCTGGTCTCTTTCCCTTGAACCGAAAAGATTCGAGGAAGAAAAGCCATGTTGTTGCAAAACAAAACAATGTCTTGTCTAAAATTATTGTAGCTTCTGTATATTTGTTTCCTTTCCAGTCTTTTTGTACCGATGTAATTTTTATCAATAAAATTGGATCCCTTTTCTTTAAGTCTGATGTACCTTTTGATTGGATGTGCTTTTTTGGAGTTAAAACACCTTTCCGAGCACTGCTGATAACTACTTTTCACCAACAGTTCTGTTTGTATGCTTCTGGAGTAAACCAAAGAAACATAACACTTGCGATTTGAACTGAAGTACTTTGATCTGCCGCAGGTGTTAAGCCAATTTAATACTGTAGTGCTGGTGCTCGGTAGTACATAAACCAAGTAATCTAAGAATCAGCTCTGATGGTCTACCGATCTAGGAAACTTGTGTAAATAATAGTAGTTGGAAAGTAGTTGAAAACATCGAAACTTCAGTCTTTAGATGGACTGGATCGTTGAGTTTGTACATTTACCGGACCAGACCATGCGGTCTGTACATTTAAAGATGGACCAGACTCTGAAGGTTTGTACATTTAGAGATGGACCAGACTCTGAAGGTCTGTTCATTTAGAGATGGACCAGACTCTGAAGGTTTGTGCATTTAGAGATGGACTAGACTCTAAAGGTCTGTGCATTAGAGATGGACCAGATTCTGAAGGTCTGTGCATTTAGAGATGGACCAGACTCTGAAGGTCTGTGCATTTAGAGATGGACTAGACTCTGAAGGTCTGTGCATTTAGAGATAGACCGGACTCTGAAGGTCTGTGCATTAGAGATGGACCAGACTCTGAAGGTCTGTGCATTTAGAGATGGACCAGACTCTGAAGGTCTGTGCATTAGAGATGGAACAGACTATGAAGGTCTGTGCATTTAGAGATGGACCAAACTCTGAAGGTCTGTGCATTTAGAGATGAACATCTTATGGAGGAATTAAAAACGAAGAAAAAACCTTTATTGATAATACTTACGTAAATGTTCTACATTCCACGGTCTAGGAATAGGTTTCCTAGTCATGTCCTCTAGCCAATAAGTGGTAGGCCTAACAATCCTTGTCACTCTGTAGGGGCCTTCCCAGTTGGGTGACAACTTTCCCATAGTGGGATCCTTGGTGTTTGGAAAATCCCTTCTCAAGACAAGGTCTCCAACTTGAAAGCTGACCGTCCTGAGCCCCACTTTGGAGTTGTTGGCCATTCTCTGCTGATAGGTTTCCATCCTAATCCTGGCTTGATCCCTTTTTTCTTCAAGCAAATCCAAATTTTCTGTAAGCTGCTGATCATTGGACTCTTGTTCAAAGGCTTCAGTCCTTAAGGTTGGCATACCGATCTCCACGGGGATTATTACTTCTGTACCGTAGGCAAGTGAGAAGGGAGTTTCAGAGGTGGGAGTTCTTCTGGTTGTTCTGTAAGCCCAAAGAACCCCAAGAAGCTCTTCCGCCCACTTTCCTTTAGCTTGCTCCAACCTTTTCTTTAGTGCATCAAGGATTGTTCGGTTGGTGACCTCTACTTGCCCATTTGCTTGTGGATGGCCTGGAGAAGCAAAATGCTGTCTGATGTTGAGATTTTCACAAAATTTCTTGAAGACTTTGCCAGTGAACTGCGTCCCATTATTAGAGATGATTACACGCGGTATCTTGAACCTGCAGACAATGTTCTTCCAGGTCAAGTTTTCAACTTCCTTCTCTGTGATATGTGTTAGAGGTTCTGCTTCAGCCCATTTAGAGAAATAGTCAATGGCTACCAAAAGATATTTCCTGTTTGGTGGGGTTTTAGGCAATGGGCCCACAATGTCCATCCCCCATTGAGCAAAAGGCCAAGGACTGCTAATTGGGATGAGCTCGTGATGAGGCTAGTGTTGATATGGAGCAAACCTTTGACATTTGTCGTACTTCTGGACGTACTCCTTAGCCTGCTTTAGCATACTAGGCCAGTAATAGCCTTGTGTTAGAGCTCGGTGAGCTATTGTTCTGCCCCCATTATGGTTCCCACAAACTCTTTCGTGTATTTCAACCAAGACATATTGAGATTCTTCTAGAGTTAAGCATTTCAACAGGGGCTGAGAGTAAGACCTTCTGTAAAGCTTATTGTTCAGGATTAGGTACCGAGCTGCTCTGATTCGGATTTTCCTCGCTTTGTTTTTATCTTCTAGGAGGAGCTATGATTCCAGGTACTGGAGGATTGGGGTCATCCAATTCTGGGGCTGTTCGGCAATTTGGGCAACTTGGGCTTCCTTTATGCTGGGTCTTGGATGGTAGGAAATTTTTACTGCAGAATTTTCCTGTGTCTTTAAGCAGGATGCCATATTTGCCAAAGCATCTGCTCTGTAGTTCTGGCTTCTTTCTATCTTTTGAATAGAGAACGTCCGGAAAGAGTGCTTCAAGAAGTTCACTAGTTCAGAATACCGAAGCATCCTATCATCTTTAATGGAGAATTCTCCTAGGACTTGGCTTACCACCAACTGGGAATCTGAGAAAACCTCAAGGTTTTGAACCTCGCATTCCAGAGCCAACTTCATGCCTACGATTAAGGCTTCATATTCTGCTTCATTGTTGGAAGCTCTGAATCCCAAGCTAACTGCTTTTTCTGATAAGAGCCCGTCAGGGGATTGCAATACCAGGCCCACTCCAGAACCCTGATCGGTTGATGACCCATCAATATAGAGCCGCCATGTTCTTGACGTTTCAAAGAGATGTGCCTTGTCTTGAAGTGCCGGGGTGAATTCAGCAACGAAATCTGCCAAGGCTTGTCCCTTGATGGAGTTCCGCGGTACATATGATATGTCAAATTCTCCCAATTCCACAGACCACTTTACTAATCTTCCTGAAACCTCAGGCTTCCTCAATATCTACCTCAGGGGATAGGCGGTTGGGATTTCAATTGGATGGGCTTGGAAATGGGGTCGGAGTTTTCGAGCTGAGATTACCAAAGCGAAGGCCAACTTTTCGACCTCTGGGTATCTCTTTTCTGTGTCGAACAATGCCCTACTGACGTAGAATATGGGCCTCTGAACTCCCCTGTCCTATCTGACTAGTACGGAGCTAACCGCGTTCTCAGAGACTGCAAGGTAAGGAGTAGCTTTTCCCCTTGGACTGGTTTTGATAGGAACTCTGGAGAGGCAAGGTATTCCTTCAGTCCTCGGAAAGCTTTCTCACATTCTTCCGTCCATTGTAAAGCTTTGTTACCTTTTAAAGCTCTGAAGAAGGTTAAGCAACGATTAGTGGACTTGGAGATAAACTTGCTTAGTGCTGCGATTCTGCCATTCAGTGCCTGAATGTCTTTCTTGGTTTTTGGTGACTCCAGTCCAATCAGAGCTCAGATCTGAGTGGGGTCTGCCTCGATACCCCTCTGAGAGACAATATATCCCAAAAATTTCCCCTTCGTCACCCCGAAGGTACATTTTGAGGGATTGAGCTTCATCTTGTATTGTCTTAGGATATCGAAAGTCTGGGATAAGTGCTGGAGGTGGCTACCTTTCTGTAGACTTTTGACCTGCATGTCATCAATGTACACCTCCATGATATTGCCGAACAGTGAGCTGAACATCTTGTTGACCAACCGTTGGTACGTGGCCCTAGCATTCTTCAAACCGAACGGCATTACTCTGTAGCAATAGAGACCTCATTCGGTTATGAAGGCTGTCTTTTCCTGGTCTGGAGGGTACATCTGGATTTGGTTATACCCAGAATAGGCATCCATAAAACTCATGAGTTCGTGCCCTGTAGTAACGTCAACCAGCTGGTCTATCCTTGGTAGTGGAAAGCTGTCTTTGGGGCAAGCTTTATTGAGGTCTGTATAGTCAATGTAGACTTTTCACTTGCCATTTTTCTTTTTGACCAGAACAGTATTGGCCAGCCAGTCTAGGCAGAATACTTCACGTATCATCTTGGCTTCAAGCAGCCTCTGGACTTCCTCGTTTATGATCTGATGCCGCTCTAGAGCTAGCGGCCTTCTTTTTTGTCTCACTGGTGGGTGGTCTAGATCTACCATCAATTTGTGAGTTATGAGGTTTGGATCTATACCCTTCATATCTTTGGTCTCCCACGCAAATATAGAGAAGTTGTCTTTCAGAAATCTTATTATCTCCTCTTGCTCAGCATGTGTCAGGTCTGGACCAATGTATAAATAGTGCCCCTCTGATTCTGAGCTGACTAATACTTTGATGGACTCCCCAATGGGTTTGGCCCTGCTGTCCCGTCCTCTTGGGCTTAGGGTTTCCTCAATTCTGGAAGGGCAACCTTCCTCCTAGGGATTGTGGGAGAGAATTGGATCTGCACAGTCCTGAGCATACTGTAATTGCTATTTGGCAGTCTTCTCCTTCAGTGCAATGGCATGGCATTCCCGAGAAGTCAGCTGGCACCCTTTGACAGAATCAACATTCTGATTGTGGACATACTTCAAACATTGGTGGAAGGTCGAGGTAACAGCCCCTATCTGGTGTAGCCACGGTCTCCCAATTATGACATTGTAGGGAGATTTCATATTCAACACCATGTATTCTGAGATGGTGGTTTTCTGTCCTTCACCTTCCCTTACAGTAGTAGGTAGGTCGATCCTTCCCAATGGGGTACTGAGATTACCATCAAATCCTGCCATTACGGCAGTGGTAGGCTTGACGCTGTTATGATCAATCTTCATCTGTTTGAGTGGCTCATAGAAAAGTATATTAACGAAACTACCGGTGTCAACCAGGACTCTTCTGATCTCGAAGTTGGCAATCTTAAGAGTGATGACGAGAGCATCACTGTGAGGGCAGTGTACTCTGGCTAGATCCCGTTCGGTGAACTGAATCTCTGGTTCTGGTTTGAGCCTTTTCTCAACGTTGGTGATCTGCAATACATCTGGGGCAGCCCTGGCCTCCCGAGCATACCTCTTCCTTGCTCTGTTTGACATTCATGTAATAGGGGTATCTGCATAGAGGATGTAAATGACATGGTTGTTTTGCCTTTGAGGCTCATTCCGTCCTTCCCTCTGCTCCTGTCTCTGCTCGGGCCTTTAGTTTGTCCTGTGTTGAGGCTTGTCTTCGTGGGGGTTCTGCCTCCTGTCCTGCTTAATGAACTCCCGAAGACGTCCTTTCTTTATGACCTGCTCAACCTCATATCTAAGGGACATGCATGAATTAGTCGTATGCCCGTGATCTTTGTGAAAATTGCAATACTTACCTTGGTCCCGAAGGCTGGGATCTCCTTTTATCGATTCTGGCCATCTTAGGTTTTCCTGATCTCGGATTTGCCGAAGTACCTGAGCCAGTGTAGTGTTCAAAGGGGTAAAGTTAGTGAATTCCCTTGGTCCGGAATTATAAACAGCCCTGGGTGCCGTTCTCTTTTCCGGACTCCTGGCTCTTTTCTTGCTAGGGTCCCTTTTATGGTCGTCCTTCTTATGATCTTCCCTTTTCGGATTGTCCCTTTGGTTTTGCTCTTTGCCTTTTTGGGACGTACGGTTAGCTTCCTCCAAGTTGATATATTTCCTGGCCGGTCCATTAATGCCACCATATCTGTAGGAGGGCTTTTTGTCAAGGAATCTCTAAAGCCTCCGTGAGCAAGACTAGAAGTTAGGTCAGCTACGAGAAAACCTAGGCTGCAGTCGATTATCTCTGTGAGCTCGGCATTAAAGCGTTCAATGTAAGCTCTGAGGGACTCTTCCTCATTCTGTTTGACATTCAGCAAGAACTTTAGTCCCCTTCTGAGCCTTCTGCTCGTCATGAACCTGTCCTGGAATTGCCTATCGAGCTTATAGAAGCTGGTAACTGAGTTCGGTGGGAGGTGGTGGAACCATTTTAGGGCGGTACCTTTTAAGCTGGTAATGAAAGTTCGGCACATAAAAGCATCAGACGCCCCGTGAAGGGCCATTGTATGTTAATAATATGATAGATGATCTCCTGGGTCTCTAGTCCCATCATATAGGGTGAATTTCGGCACAACGAACTTCCTTGGTCTTTCTTCTGACATGATGGCAGGGGTGAATGGGGTGGCGAGTCTTCCGAGTAGTCTGGCCAACTCATCCTGCTTTGGAGGATTCTGAGCACCTCTCATAGCTACTGTTCGTTTTATAGATTCTGTAATTTCTTCGACCCTCCGTGGGTCTCTAGACCGGTCTTCTTGTGAACCTTGCCTTACAGCTTCGGCTTTAGTGTGATCGGGCTGAGCATGTCTCACGAACTGAGGAGGGTTTCGAGGGTCCCGAGCTGGAGGGATTGGTGCCGCTTGGGGCTGAGGCTCCTGTGATGCCGGATGTGCTCCCGAAGCTCTTGGAGTTGGGGCTCTAGTAGTGCTTCGGTAATGGACGTTAGGGACAAAGGCTGGCATTCCCCAGCCCAGGGCTGCTGATGGCTGTGGATCTCTACCGACGTGAGCAGCACCTCGGGGGTGCCCGGGCCGGTTTTCGGAGCCTCCTCATGGGGCTCTTCATCCGCAGTGATAATAGGGGGTTGTGTTTCCTCAGCAACATTGACCGGCAAATTTAGAGGACTTATCCCTTGATTTTGCATAAGCATTGCCAAAGTTCTAGATATGGCTAGTAGCTGTTCTTGCACTAGTTCATTATGTCGTTTGATTGACTCAATCTCCTGTTGCATGGGATCAACCGTCGGCCCTCTTGCTCATGCGACAGGCGGCCGACGTTGAGAGTTTTGAGGATTTTGAGTGTTCTGCCTTGGTCGGAGATTGGGAGCCATGGTTCTCCAGTGAGAAGGAGAATAAGTTTTGCGAATAGAGCACTTGGAGATTTTTCGTTCCCACAAACAGCGCCAAACTGATGCTGCACTTTTTGGCTCGCAAGAAATCTGGGCCCCGCGACCTGAAGAACACTTAAAAGAAGGAATTAGAGGGCCACCGAATTGGCTCCGGCGGTAGCCGCTCCGATGCTTAAGTCAATAAACTGAATTGAAAAGACTATAATGAAAGCCAAAGAATGAGCATGAAAATAAAGCGTACCTGTAGGGTTTAATTTATAGATTGTGGCCTTCCTAAGTTGATTAGGATTCGGAGCCATGAAAATAGGGATTTGATCATCGGAGATTGTAGTTACCTTGTTGGACATTGTATCAAAATAGAGATAACCATGAATGACAGTTTCCTTGTAAAAGACTGTGTAATACCCCGACCCAAAGATATTGGGTCATATGACACGTATACCGAGATGGGTCGGTTGAGTAGTACAACCTGAGCTGTTTAAAGCTCTACACCAGGGCATCAAGTGGAACTATTCGATTTCGGACTAGTAATAGACTATTTAGAACAGTCAGTGCCGGGTAATACCCGAGCACCTCAAGACCCAGCACCTTAATGCGTACACTCGCGCATTTCAATGCACAACCATATTTCATAAACATGTAGTATGCCGAAAATGAGTGTATGTGTGCGTTGTTATAAATATATTAATATGCATATATATGGAAATATATATACTCGTATAAGAGAGTATAGTATACACACATGGAAAGGTGTATTGTGTGCATGTATGTATAGGAACAAGTATGTATACATGTGTATATATATATATATATAATAAAGCAATTAAATAAATAAATATATATATATATGTAAATATCTTGTGTGTGTAAGTGTGAACAGTGTGTGTGTGTGTGTGTAAGATGGCCGTGTATGTGTGTGTGTGTGTGTTCACATGTGAGTGAGCGTGTGTGTGTGTATATAATATACATATATGCTACAAATGTCCTCCCTCATTTAATGCAAATTGAAGAGAGAAAAAGAGAAATTTATGAGATGGGATAGGCAGCCGAAATGGGGGACAGAATTTGGGCTAGGGTCGTGTAGAGATAGGCAGTGAGGTCATAGAGAAAGAAAGAAAAAGTTGAGAAAGAGAAAGGAGTCGGTGGATCCATTATAAAGCAAGTTCATGCATTGCATGCTTGCCATTATCAATGAGAGGAACTAAGAAGCTTAAAGAAGGAAGAATCAAAAGAGAAAGGGGTCAGAAATCACAACAAAAAAGGTGTGAACACTTGAACTTGTCATTTTCTCTCTTTAAGATTTTCCATGAATAGAAATTGTTTTATGAGTTGTTATATGCATATGATGTTAGATATATGTTTAAAAGCTCATCAGGCATGGTTTTAAATATTGAAAACACACTAAAATATGAAAACCCAGAAGAACCGCCATTAAAGGACCTTGCTCAAGCAGGTCTGAACCGACTTTAACCAAGCCATGTTTGGCTTATCAAGACCTCAACTAGACCCTACACACACTCTAAAAACCCTAGTACGTGATCACAAAGTTCAAGAATTGACCTCAAAATATCAACTTGTAGGTACGGGTTTCAAAACCCAACCTCACCAACTTGCTTTTAAAACCACTTTTATGAACGAAAAATAAAACCCCATGAAGAGGGGATCACAGCAGAACAAATCCCATGGAATTTGGCTCAGAAATGAGCATTTACAAACGTTGTGCAGGTCTGGTTATCATGACTGGAACCGAGCACTTGAGCTAGATTCGAAGCCCTAAATCAATGCAAAAACTTGCCTTAAGGTTTTAGGAGTTTATTGGAAAAGAAAACAGAGAAAATGGAGTCATGAATCATCACGAAATTCAAACTGAAAAATTAGGGTTTTGCTGTGAACAGTGTCGACTTCGTGGGGAAGATGACATTGTTCGGGTCGGTTACGGGTCTGGGTTATATCCGGATTCGATGGATACGGGTTTAGTAAAACGGCGACGTGTGGATGCTAAAATGTTTTAAAAAATTAAATGTTAGGGTTGACGTCATCATGACGTCAGCAATACGTGGTAAACCGACTAAACCGGTTGGTTTACAAAAGGACCGGACCGGTTCACTTACAGTTGAACCGAACCCACTGGTTTTCTATTTTAAATTAAATTTAAATAAACCAGAACTTTTCCTTATTACGGATTGACCCCAAAATTTCTAAGAAATTCCACTGTGGCCCAACTGATAAGAATTTCATGCAATTAAGCCCTTGGAAAAATATTTAAATAATTAAATAATTAAATAATTAATTTAATTATTTAATAAATAAGGTAAAAATTTCTATTTTACCCCTAAGTCATAAATGGGGCAAATAAAGTCCAAATTAGACATATGAATAGTGAATTTTTACTATTTAGGATATTCTGAAGCCAATGGTAGGGTTCGTTTTGAGAGACGGGGCCCCGAAAAATAAAGACACGTAAAAATAAAAAATGACCAAATTACCCCTAGTACTCCTAAAGCCAAATTAAAACCAGAGAAGGTCTAAATTGACTTTCTTCGACATTCCAGACTCAAAGGTGAGGTCCAAATTATGAAACAAAGTACAGAAAAAATGTGACACGTAAATAGGTAAATGACCATTTTGCCCTTTTACATACAAAAGTCCAAATCAAATTCTAAGAAAGCCTAAATTGACTTTCTTCGACATTCTGGACTCAAAGGTGAGGTCCAAATTATGAAACGAAGTACAAAAAAAATGTCACACGTAAATAGGTAAATGACCATTTTGCCCTTTTACATACAAAAGTCCAAATTAAATTCTAGGAAAGCCTAAATCGACTTTCTTCGACGCTCCGGACTCAATGGTAGAGTCTATTCGACCAAAAGAAATGTCTAAAATAAAACGACATAAAATTTAATGAATAGCATCTGTCAGATGACTATAAACTAAAGTATTGCCGAAATATTAAACTAAGGCAAGTACGAGGAAATAAAGTACGAGAAGACATGACGCGTTAAAATGACAAGTAAATAAATTTAATTTAAAGTTAATGGAGCTACCAGAAGAGTATAAATTGAAATAAATTAAATTCCTAACACATTAAGTTGTGTCATAGGATAAGAGTACAAGTACATATGAAACTACAAATCGGTTAGGATTTAATACGATCCAAGCATAAGTTAAGAAGCATTAATAGGTGATATTGCAGTGATGTGAAGTTAATGAGGTTATTATGAATTGTTCTTAGGAACTACAAAGGAAGTGGGAAAGCACATTATTAGCACTAACCCTAAAGGACCAAGGTGAGTAACCCTGTGTTTGAAGTGGAGATTTAACTCCATATATTTGAAGAAGTTTTAAGTTCAAGTTATGTGAAGTATTTGAATATCAAATTCAGTTTTGTTAAAATTCCTGTTTTAAATTATTCCGTTACGACATGCTGGCTAAATGTTTTATATTCAATTTCTTTCTTAGAGATATTTAGCATGTCTGGTTAATATGTATTTTCTTTAAATATTCTGAATTTGATTGTTACAAGTATTCGAAGTCCTATTGCAGAAGTTATATATTTCATGTTTTAAATACTCATGAAAAGTGTCTATTGAAGAAACCATGTGATAAATGTTTTATAAGATAAACGGTACTAAGTACCACCCCCTATGATGGTTGAAATCCTTCGGAATTCAACAGTAAAATGCCCGGTAGCAGGATCTAATCCCCCAGACAAATATGATTGGCAGTATTGGCAGTAAAATGGGAGGCTGGTTCGAAACAGATTCCACCTAATTAAAGAGAAAAGATGACAAATGTTTTTGAAAATGGAAGCAGGTTTTACCCCCCATTTTCCTATACATGTTTATATGTTTTGAAGTAATTCTTTTGGAAATGGAAGCAAGTTTTTACCCCCATTTTATTATACGTGTTTATATGCTTTTAAATTGCATATGCTCTACTTGAAGAAATGTGTATTTAGCTTGAATACTTTAAATGTTTCAAAGCTATCTGTTTTAAGAATGCATACACTCTGTGTTCTAAATTGTACGAGCAATTGGTAGTGAGTATTTTTATAAACTTTCATGTGTTAAACCGCTACCATTTGAAAACCCCATGACGAATACAGGAATTACTCACAAGCTTAGATTAGCTTACCCGAATTTTTATTCGGACCCCCCTTTCAGGTGATTGATGGCAAATTGATTTTGAAGACAAGAATGATGAGTCTAGCTCTTTTGCGAAGACGTACTTAAGTAGCTCCTTTTGGGAAATCATATGAACTCTAATAGCATATTTTGTATTAGCAGACAATGTAAGGTCATGTATTAAGCCCCTCGGGGTAATGGATATGTAATGTTATTAAAATCTTTAAGCTTTTAGTTATATTATGAATGTATAATCATGCGTACAGCAATGTGAAGAGCAGCAGTACCGGACGAATGTGCAAATTTTAAAATGAGAAAAGAAAAGAAAAAGAAGAAAAGAAAAAGTTTTTCACGCTTCCGCAAATCACATGACGCACATCTATTCGATACCACTGCGTATGCGAACCTTGTCCTGAGGCCCTCGGGTCGAAGGGCGGCGGTCGCGACTTGAGATCTGCAAAGGGTGGGTTTCGGGTCGTGACAGACTGTTTCCTTATTCTTTACTCGACAGATGTTAAGGAAATAACGAGGTCTGAACCATACAGAATACTCTGAGTGAATATTGTTCAGAGCATCAGCTCTGAAGGATAAGTGCATGAGAGTGCTCTGAAGGCTTCGCCTGCTCTGGATGACCGAGTTTTATCAGATCCGTAAGCACACGTGTCTTAAGATGATTGATGTGTTGGTTTGTGGTATATCAGTACTTATATATACACATGTCACACATTACATGTGCATAATTATATAAATTTATTCTTGTGTATTTATATGATCTATCATGCACATATATCAATACATGTACGGATCTACGTGCACGATTCTTCGTATTGTCTGGGTTTCTCGTACGATAGTCCTGGGGTACTCGGGGTTGCTTGTAATTCACTTATCGTATATTTAACTGTCGTATATTACTCGATTTGTGAACCTCATTGTTCATCTCGAACTGCGTGCCTATTATCGTACACAACTTACTATGATAGCTCGGGTCTATTTTGGTATTATATTTATCGGCTCAGTCTATTTTTACTTGGCCTTTTCTAACCTCGTAATTTCCTGAGATCATGGATTCTACTATTTACCTCGGTATGCGTACTCATTACTATATATTAAGCATCATGATAGTTCAATATATTTTGGGGTCTACTATTCTTGGTCTAAGTTGGTCTCGGTTTACTTTTGGTATTATGCTCATTGGTTTGGTCTAATCTCGGTATTATTATCTAACTTTTTGAGATATAAATGAAATTATTCTATTTTATTTGGGTCAGGGTGTTACATCTGTCAATCATCTCTTGTTTGAAAATGATTCCTTGGTTTTCTATAGAGCGTCTCTTGTTGAAGGCTCTGTAATTAAATCTTTGTTGCATTATATGGTCAGGCTTCTGGGTAATATATTAACTTTCAAAATTCGTCTATGTTTTTTAGTTGGAATACTCCGCAGAAATTTCCAAAGCTTATTTCAAGGCAATTGGGTATTTTTTATATGATGGGTCATGATAAATATTTTGGTCTTCCAACTGTGGTGGGACGAGGGAAGATGAGCCTTTTTGTCACTATTCATGATAGAGTCGAATCGAAAACTCATGGTGAAAAGGAACAATTGTTATCCCCTATTGGTAAGGAAGTGGTTATAAAGGTTGTGGCTTTGGATATTTCCTATTATGCTATGTCATGTTTCAAACTCTTTCCTTCTTTCTATAAGGAGATAAAGTCTACCATGGGCAATTTCTGGTGGGGTCAGAAAAAGATTAAAAGACAGATTCACTAGATGAGTTGGTCTTGCCTGGGGATTCCAAAGAAGGAGGGTGGCCTTGGATTCCGAGACTTGCATGATTTTAATCTTGCCCTTTTAGCTAAACAAGGGTGGAGAATAATGTGTTATCCTTTCTCTCTATTTGCTCAATTTTTTAAACATCGGTACTTTCGGAACGAAATTTTTCTTGATGTTTCTTTAGGGAATAATCGCTCCTGGGTGTGGCAAAGTATTCTTGAGGGATAAAAAATTTTGGTCATGGGTACTCGCTCGCGGGTTGGCACTAGTTCCTTTATTCAGACTTGGTAGGATCCTTGGCTTCCAAAACCCCATTCTTTTAAACCATCTGTGCCTTAAATGAGTCATCCACCATTTACTCTAGTTAGGATGTTTGAGTATATTGAAGAAGGTGTTCCATGCTGGAAGGAAAGGGAAGTTCTTCGGGACTTTATTTCTTCGGATGCTTTTTTTATTATGAGGATCCCTTTGGGCTGATATTGTACTACTGATGGTCTTGTTTGGCACTATACTAGTAATGGTTTGTATACAATGAAATCGGGATACCTTCAGGCACTAGCACTTCTAAATTCACCAACATATGTTGCTCTTCCTGATGCTGATTTGGGTGCTTCTGAGAGTATCTCTTTTTGGTATTCTCTATGGATTTTGGACGTACCATGTAAGCTGCATTTCTTTTTGTAATGATGTGCTAATGAGATTTTACCTTTTCATGTAAATTTAATTTGTTAGGGTGTCTGGTTGGATGAGTGGTGTTTATTATGTGGTTTAGTTTCTAAAACTATTTTGCATGGTTTTGTTGTGTGCCCTTTTGCTCATCAAGTCTGGTATGCTTCCACCTTGCAAGTGGATAGCATTTGTATCGCTGGGATATCTTTTATTGCTTGGTGGTTCAACTTGATAAAGCGATGGAAGGACCATGAGGAAAATGACAATTTTGATCTTTTGGCAGTATGCCTTCTATGGAAAATTTGGAAAGCCAGAAACTCCATGGTGTTTTAATCGGTAAATCTCTTTCCTTTTTTTTTTTTTTTTGTGTTCGGCAAACAATATTTATGGCTATGGAATATTTAACTGCTATTGATAATGCCCAAAAATGTGGGTCTGGTTTGTCCTCTTCTCTATCTTTTGTACTATCTTCGCGTTGGATTCCTTCAACATCAAATCATTTCAAGTTGAATGTTGCTGGATGTTGGTAAAGAGAATCAGGTTTGGCAGGCATAGGATTTGTAATTCGTAATGACACTGGTGTTTTTATTGTTGCAATGGCTTTGAGAAAATACCATCTTGCTAATTCTTTGATTTTGGAGGCTTTTTCAATTTTGCAATGCCTTATATATTTTTGCAGAGACATTGGTATTTTTGGAGTGAAAATTGATATTAATAACAAATTTATGTCCCTCTTGCTTCAAGGGAAGAAGGAAACTCATTCTGAATTGGGAGTGGTGATTTTTTATATTTGTTTTCTATAAAGGGCAGTGGATGTTCTTAAATGTGGTTTCATTGGCCGATCTGAGAATGGTGTTGTCCATGAGTTAGAAAAGAGAGGTTCTTCTTTTGAGAGTATGGTGTGTTGGTTGGAGGATCCCCCAATTTTGGTTGGATTCTCTTTTATTGTTTGATGTTGTGATCTCTTGATGTACTTTTCTTGTTTGTTAATAAATTATTTTTCTTGCATTGGTAAAAAAATAATGTGAATATTCTAATAAATTTAAAAGGTGGTTAATTTTGTAAATTTATACTTTTCATTCAAGTGTGAAATAATAAATACTTGGTTTTCTTAAAAACTTAGATATCATTAGTATGTGATGCTGCACTTTTTGACTCGCAACACGTGTGGGCTCCGTGACCTGTAGAATACTCAGAGAGATGATCAGAGGACCACCAGATTGGCTCCGTCGGTAGCCACTCCGATGCTTAAGTAAGTAAGAGAATTGAAAGACTGTATTAAAAGCCAAAGAATGAGCATCTCCGTAAAAGCGTACCTCTAGGGTTTAATATATAAGCCGTGGCTTTCCTAAGTTGATTAGGATTCGATGCCATGAATATAGGGATATGATCATCGGAGATTGCAGTTACCTTTTGGAGCCTTGAGTCGTAGATGGAGATGACTATAAATAGTAGTTTCCGCATTGAAGACCGTTTCCTTATTCCCCGCTTGACAGTTGTTAAGGAAACCATAAGGTTGGATTCATATGAAGTGTTGAATAAATATTGTCCAGAACGGGAGGTCTGGAAGATGTATACATGAGAATGTCTTGAAGGCTTCATCTGCACTATATGACCAAGTTTATCGGCTCTAAATGATATATAAATAAGAATGCCCTGAAGGCTTGTGGCTGCTCTGTATGATAGATATATATGAGAATACCCTGAAGGCCTGTGGCTGTTCTGTATGATCGAAATTGTCAGCTCTGTAGGATCGAGATTTGTTAACTCAGTGGGCACACGTGTCTCAAAGTGATTGGTGTGTCTGTTTGTGGTATATCAGCTACTCCCCCCCCGAGCCCTTGTTAAAAGCTAGGGTTTTAACTAGGGTTGTAGGTTTTGTGAAGAGTCATACATTTTGCTTTCCCATTTCTCGAGACGTCGGTTTAACGCGTCATTTATTGCGCAGCCGATACTTGAGAATCCATCATTATTTTCAACCGTTGTGTCGGCTCGTCTTGGAAGGCTCATATTTCGAATGTGTATATAAAGAGAGGGAAAGGTCTTTCATACCTTTGTTTTGCATTTACTTCTACAGTACCAGACTACCATTTGACATATCTTGAAGTTTGGAGGATACCCGGTGTTCATAATCCTTTCTTGATCTCAGGTTCGACTTTTAGTCCCCTTCTACATTCCTTCTCATTTGTTTCATTTCTTTCTCTCGTTCGCCATGTCTGGCTTAGAATCACACTCTGGTTTGGGAAGTCCTTCTGAGGCCGTTCCTCGACTGCAGTTGGTGAATATTGATGAAAATAGACTGGTAGAACCCCCCTCTAGTCCGGGGGTTAGGATTGTTGATGCTTTTGATGAGCCCCCGAATAGGGCTGGTGAGACTTCTGGTCGATCCGGTTACAGAGAGGAGGGTGAGAGTGTAATTACTGAAAGTATGTTGAAGGAGTTATGGGCGAAGTTCAAACTTCCCACAAATGTTACTTTCAGGGTCCCGGATTCTCAGGATCGCCCGGGCGATGTTAGAGAGGGGGAAATCTGTGCCTATCTGGCCTGGTTTGAGATGGGTCTTACACTCCCCTTTCCTGATATAATAAAACAATTCTTCTATTGGTTTGGCCTTTGCCCCGCAGACCTGAACCTTAACAGTTGGAGACATCTGTTGAGCTTCATTGTGTTAGGGCATATGAATAATGTCGAGGTGTCCTTTGACTTGATCCGTAGCAATATGGATCTAAAACTTCAAAAGGCGGAGGGCCTTTATTACATGTCTTTTGATAGTGGGTTCAGACCCCTTACTTCTGTGCCCTTCTCTAACAAGACCTGGAAGAAGTGGTACTTTTTTATTAAAGGAGGATGGGAATTCAAGAACTTCGAGGGTCAACCTTTTGTATTCCCTCGGACCACTGGGCCAAGGGGTGAGGCTCAAGTTTTCCATGGCTGTACTGAATTTATTTTGTTCGCCAATTGTTGAACTGATCAATTTCTGTGCTTGTTTTGCAGTCAATAGTGCATGGAAGAGACCAGGCTTCTCTTCTTCGATTCAGAAGCAATATAAGAAGCTCTTGAAACCCAGCATTCGGGACCATTCTTCCATCGTTAACCCTGATAGATTGATGGTTGCCAGGGGAAGTGTGGAGGAGATTCCTGACAATGTGATGGCTCAGTGGGAGTCCGGGCCATCACCATCCGTGGTGGCGGGGGAGTCATCCTCTCCAGTGGTTCCTCTTGTCCAAAAGAAGCGGAGGTTGGTTCTGTCCTCTCCCGAGCCTACTGAGGGGGAGGAAGAGACTCCTGTCCCCATTTTGGTGGTTCCCCCAGTCCCGTCTCATCGAGCGGGTAAGGGGGCATCATCGTCGGTGGCTCCTGATGTTGCTGATCAGGGGGCCAAGAAAATTCTGAGGGACTTCTAGGCCGAAGGCTCAGTTAAACTCAGGCCCCAGAAGTCGGAGAAGCTTCTTGCTGATTTAACCACTCTTCAGGTTAAGGTGAGCTCGTCAGGCCCTTATTTTTCTTTCCTTTAAGCGTTTATACTGGTGTTGAATTGTTTTCTTTGTATTATGCAGACCCTGCATACCCTTTCTGCTTTGGTGGAGGTTTCTCCATCTGCGGAGGAGCTTGACCAACTCAGGGCCAATCTGGACGACCTGGGGCTTCAGCTTGGCACTGCCCGGTCGGAGGCACAACACTCCGTAGAGAAACTGAAGGAGTGTCAGAACTCCTTGATCGTGATGGAATCGGAGAAGAACCTTGCCGTTGAGCGGGCAAGGAGGTTGCAAATGGAGATGAACGGCATGCGGTATCAGCACCGTAAA
The DNA here is from genome assembly GCA_008638375.1 of Nyssa sinensis. Classification (NCBI taxonomy): domain Eukaryota; kingdom Viridiplantae; phylum Streptophyta; class Magnoliopsida; order Cornales; family Nyssaceae; genus Nyssa; species Nyssa sinensis. The sequence goes on along the minus strand of CM018033.1, from coordinate 25,952,200 downwards.
CAGATCGATGATGCTTTGGAGCAGGCATTGGTGGACAATGAGGAGGAGATGAAGTCGAGACTGGAAGGGATGACCCATCGCTTGATTACGTTTGGGTTTAACAACTTCCGTTCCCGGCTTCTCGCCAAGTTTCCTGACCTTGATGTCTCCTCAATTGTGCCGCCCGGATCTGAACCTTCAGAGGTTATCCAGGATGAAGTGGCTGATGTCCTCCCTGCCGATCCCACGGAAGTGGTCGTACCGGTTGAGGTGGTTGATACTGCTCCTGCCAGACCTTCTCCGGCCGCTGATCCTGTCCCTGCTGATCAGGCTTAGGATGTATATTTTGTTACCTTTCAATGTACTTGAAACATACATTTGTTAATGGAACAATCTTTTGCTTAATGCTCGTTTCCTCAGTTATATTACTCTGTCGTATTTGTGCATGTCTTGAGTTATGTTGCTCTGTAGTGCCTTAACATATAGTTGATGGTGGTAATTGTTCCAAGTAGCACTGCTTTGGAGTTTAGTGTATACCAGATCAGATTTTCCTCTGTAGGTAGTTGTGTTCCGAGCTTCTTTACTTGCCTTAGGTCAGTAATTGGAGACTTCTTTTTTGAAGCATTTCAAAGCTGACCATTCTGAATCCGGAGACATAATAATAAGTGGATACCTTGTGATTGTAGTTTGGTTGATCAGAACTTCTGCCTCCAGACCTGTTAGGAATCAAGAAACGTCATAGTTGATGGACCTCTGTGGCCCTTTAAGTGTTAATGACATGGAGAAACCATCACGTCATATACGTGGAAAAGATTAAAAGCCTGTGTATTACGTGTATGGCCCTGCCTTTTGCTTCTCCCGAGAGGGTGGTTTAATACTCCATTTATTGCACCCCCGTCGTTTGGGATTTCGAAGCTAACACTTTAGCCGTTGTGACGGTCCAACTGGGTAGCCTTTTGTCTTCCAGTGTCTATATATATGGAAACGAGGGCATTCGGTTGTGCTCAACCCTTTTGCTCCCCAAACTGTTTGTAAGAGAGATTTTTATATGCTGCCGGAGTTTTGCCACTTGTCCGGAGATGATGGGTGGTTCTTTGCCGGAATTAAGAATGATTAAACTGTGGCCAAGAGTTATCCTTCCCTTATTTTCAGTCTCCAAGGAAGGTTCGAAGGAGGCACAAGTCTTCTTGTTTCCTCTGGCATCCAGTCGAGATTTCTCCGATTGGTGGTGGCCCCTCCTTGATTCAACCGAGGCCTGGAGCGTTGGTGATGAAGATGAAGGCGAGTTGCCTCCTCTTCCTCACGCCCTGTCAGAGACCCTCGCTCCAAGTGGCTGGGGTGAAACAGACGGTGTGAAGAAGAAAATTGAAGGTGGGTTGCCTCCTCCCCCTTGTGACTTGGCAGGGACCCTTGCTTCAATCTGCTGGGGTGTGACAACTGCTCTGAGGGAGATGAATGGGGGCCGCCTCCTCCCCTTTGTGACTTGGCAGAGACCCTTGCTTCAATTGGCTGGGGTGTTATGCCGATTACAAAGGTGGAGAATGAAAAGTCTCCTGAGGCCGAGAGCCCTCATCGTCCGTTGGTCATGAGACCAGTGATAATGATGATGAAATGGCCTGGGCACTTCTTGATGCAGACTGGGGTTCAGGGCTCCTTCCTCTCAAATGGAGCCGACAGCGGCGGTAATGGAAGTTTGGTCCTGTGCCCCTTTATCATCCCAGGAGAAGAGTCGTTATGTTGCCAAGCGTAGCTTCTATAATAGCTTCTGTAATAGTTTCTGTAGTGGTGTCTTTGTACTGATGTAAATCTTCTGAATTATCAATAAAATTAGATTTCTTCTTCTCAGATCTGATGTTTTCTGTGAATGTGCTCTTTTGTAGCTTAAACACTTTCTCGTGCATTTCTGATTGTTCTGAAAATAAATCAAAGAAACTTAGAAAAATGCCCGAATCAAAGTACTTTACCCCTGGTTGGAACCATAGTACTTGTTGTTCGTTTGACAGATAAGCCAAATAATATAAGTATCAGATCCGAGGTGTTCCGATCTGGGAAACTTTAGTTTGTAGATACTCGGAATTTCTGTCTGTGGATGAGCTGAATCATAGAATCTGTAAATTGAAGACGGACCATGCTTGGAAGGCCTGTGTATAAGAGTAATCCAGGCTCTGTAGGCCTGCGTATGAACCAAGTATTTAAGATCTGTATATCATGGACCAGGCTCTGAAGGCCTGTGTATTATAGACAGACCAAGTACTGAGACTTGTGCATTTATGGACCAAGTCCTAAGACTTGTACATTAATAAATGGACCGAGTAAAAACTCGTACATTATGGACCAGGCTCTGGAGGCCTGTGCATTAGTAGATGGACCGAGTGAAAACTCGTACATTATGGACCAGGCTATGGAGGCCTGTGCATTAATAGATGGACCGAGTGAAAACTCGTACATTATGGACCAGGCTCTGGAGGCCTGTGCATTAATAGATGGACCAAGTCATAAGACTTGTGCATTAGTAGATGGACCAGGCTCTGGAGGCCTGTGCATTAATAGATGGACCAAGTCATAAGACTTGTGCATTAATAGATGGACCGAGTGAAAACTCGTACATTATGGACCAGGCTCTGGAGGCCTGTGCATTATAACTGATATACCACAAACAGACACACTAATCACTTTGAGACACGTGTGCCCATTGAGTTAACAAATCTCGATCCTACAGAGCTGACAATTTCGATCATACAGAACAGCCACAGGCCTTCAGGGTATTCTCATATATATCTATCATACAGAGCAGCCACAAGCCTTCAGGGCATTCTTATTTATATATCATTCAGAGCCGATAAACTCGGTCATACAGTGCAGATGAAGCCTTCAAGACATTCTCATGTATACATCTTCCAGACCTCCCGTTCTGGACAATATTTATTCAACACTTCATATGGATCCAACCTTATGGTTTCCTTAACAACTGTCAAGCGGGGAATAAGGAAACGGTCTTCAATGCGGAAACTACTATTTATAGTCATCTCCATCTACGACTCAAGGCTCCAGAAGGTAACTGCAATCTCCGATGATAATATCCCTATATTCATGGCATCGAATCCTAATCAACTTAGGAAAGCTACGGCTTATATATTAAACCCTAGAGGTACGCTTTTACGGAGATGCTCATTCTTTGGCTTTCAATACAGTCTTTCAATTCTCTTACTTACTTAAGCATCGGATCGTGTGAGTAATATATTAGCTTGATTTTAGTGCTTATGAATGTTAGAAATAATAATGTTAAAAATATAACTATGTATTGGGGTCTTGTAACTAACATATCATCAACTAGGCTCTAATTTAGAGTTTTGTTAATGTCAAAATCATAAATGATTTTATTGCTAGGACAGTGGAAATACAAACACCCCATACAAGGAGATTGGAGAGTTTACGGAGAGAACTTTATACAAATGTTGAAGCTCAACTTGACCCAAAAGTTTAAGTTGTTAAGTCTTGGGGCAATCATGTATATTAGTCATTCCTTATTACCTGATATGAGATTTCAGACTCACACGTTACATTAACAAATCTCTTTATTGACGTGTGAGCTACCGTATCAATTATAACTCCCCCTTAAGACCAACCTTTGCCAATATCATTTATCTGAGTGTAGCAATTTCTCTTTAGAATCAACGCTCCCCAACGAACCAAAGTTTAACTGAATACACTGTGTCAACAACACCAAAATATCACCAAGGATTCAAATATCAAGACCCTATAAGTCACCAAAGGTCCAGTACCAAAGCCAAACACACTGTGTAACCATCACCACGGTATCACCTAGTATTTAGCAACAGGAGCCAACGTTCTTCACAAAAACTACCAAACACTAACACTTTCCACAAAGAATATGTTATCTAAAATCTTCATGCCTAAGCTCTGATATCACTTGTTACAACAACATAAGCAATTTCTGCAAAGAGTGTGTTGTTCAAAATTTTCACACCTAAACATTGATACTACTTGTTACGATAGTAGAAATATAAACTCTGTGTATGGAGAGACGGAAAATCCCACGGAGAAATCTTAATAGAGATATTAGATTCCAACTTAACCCAAAAACTTAAACTATTAAGTTTTGAGCCCAATTATGTAAATTAGTCATTTCTTATACTTTATAGCAATATATTGTTTAGTTGGAATTACCTCACCCTCTCAATAAAATAAAAGGTGTGCAAACGTAGCACTCTCTTTCACGCTAATACTAGTTTCCTCTTCTCCCAGAGCTTCCCAATCCAAACTTTCCTTCTTTTTCTCTCAACTTGCAAGTTTTTTTTTTTTTTTTAAAAAAAATTATCTCCAAATTAAACACACACATTCCCCAACTTCCCCCACTATCGCACGTTTTTCAAACATAGATCTCTTTGTTTGAAATTTGAATTACATTGCTATTTGAGAAAACGTAAGTAGCCAATAATTCAAACACCCACTAAGCGATCACCTAATTCTTCATAAACCCTCGATTGCATTCCAGAAGGACTAGAATTATACCAGTCACTGTTCTTCCATACAACACAGATTATAATCCATCATCCATACTTGGTTCCACGGCTTTATTGGGTAAAAATTATAAGCTTCTAAGTTTTGAAGTCAGAACACCTGCTAATCTTTGTTGCATATAATTTTTACACATTGCTGTAGCCACATCAGAGGAATGTGATAGAATCAAAAATGGAAGGTATGAAGTGGTTTGTAACTCATGACTGGCTCAGGGGTTTTACTTCCATTTTCTTCCTATTGAGAGAGGCCCAATTATGGGATGGGTTGGGCCTATATTTGCAGGCTCTTAAATAATTGTTAATTCTTTTTATGAAAAAAATAATAATAATAAAAATCAAAATTTATTAAATCACGTGAACTTATAAAGTATCTATTATAATACACTCCTTCAGTTGGTGTTAAAAAGAAAGAAAAAAGAAAATGGTTTAAGTTGGAGTTTTCATTATGGTAAATGGCAATGCCTTTGCTTGGGCTTTAATCTAACAAGCTGGTGTTGATGATATATTAGTATGGCTAGAAGATTCTAATTTTGTGATGACCTTTGATTATAAAAGATTTTATATCACTCATAATGAATAATTGAAACAAATTGAGTTAATTAATTTTACTTTAGGGGTGAGTTATTTCCATTCCCCTTCAATAAATTTTTATAACTTTTGTCAAAAACCTATTTTGCAATACAAACCATGGTTTTATCAAATGAGCCAAACACCGCCTTTTTAACAAAATTTTCAGGTAGGATGCTGTTTTTGTGGTGCATAACTACTTGTCAATAATGACTTAGGTCACATCTGAGATGTTCGAGACTCAGCACATACTCACACAGGTAGGATTTTTTCCTCCCACACTGTTGTACTAAAAAAGAAAACCTACTTGTCCAATAAACAAATTCCCTATTTTGGCGTTTCTCAATATTGCCACAGCAGGTATTATAGTTGTAACCTAAAAACTAAATGAAAAGATAAAAATATGAAGGATGTTGTCTGTAAGAAGTCAATCTTGCATAGATCTTTAGGTTTGGTGATGCAAGGATCAAGATGAGGAAAAAAAAAAAATAGAGATAATTACACTTACCTCCTTTGAGGTTTTTGACAATTGTAAAAGCCTCCCTTATACTTTCTGAAATAACACTGTCTCCCCTATCAGTCTTATTTCCTTAACTCCGTTAACGAAATTAGTAATTACTAATTTACCCTTGTATTTTAATATTATAATTTTATCATAAAAATCCATAACACTTTCTCTCTTTCTCCTCCATCCTCTCTCTCTCTCTCTCTCTCTCTCTCTATCCAAATCCCTCTCAGCCCTAACCCCAAACAGTGCATAGCCCCCCCTCTCACTCCCTCTCTTGCGTCACCGTCTCCAAAACCACCTGCACAGCCCCGCCATTGACACTTGCACAGCCCATCGTTGTCCCTACGATCAGCCCACAAAGCTGAAGTGGGTCTTTCCTTGCCGGTAACCAGCCCGTCGTCACACTTGGGCGCATATAGAGAGAGACGAAAGATCCTGGAGCCGATTCGTGCGAACTTTCAAATCGCACAACCGAGTCGATCCACCTCGTTTGCTTTCTCTCTTTGACATCAATCAATTTGCGGTTTCAGAGGTATTTCGACGTCTTGGGTTCCTATTATTTGTCACAACAAGCGTTTGTCATCTGGGTTCCTATCAGTCCAATGCTTAAACCACGAGCCAACCTCTGGATTTTGGTCCTAGGGCATCATCTATATTGTCCTCTCCAAATACCCAGATGGGTTCTTTCGGGGGGATACCATCTCAGGTTCATGGATATGGCATTCGGGATGTGAGGTTAGAGGATAGAAATCCTTATGAAAATAGGACTTTTTCGATCAAATGTGTAGAGGAAGAAGAAGAGGCGGTGCAAGAAGGAGGGACAGAAGTGCAGAGGAAGAAGAGTGAAGGTGTTGTTGGGTCTCTTGTTCAGGTGGTGGATTCTGATACAGCTCGGAATTGTGTGTGGATGTTGCGATTTTGTTGGGTGGCTCGAAATTGAGTAAAGCATTGCAGGGGAGGATTCTGCAATTTGACTTTTGAGGATTGGTTGCGAGAAGGTGGTTGGATTCGATTTGGGTACCACAAAATTGGCGGAAGCAGCGATAGCGGCAGACGATGTGATTGTTAAAAGCAGTTTGCTGCAAGGGGGATCACGTTGGATTGATCGTTGGATGGATGATTGAGGGGTCGATTTGATTCGGAGGGACGCCAATGAGCGATTGCGAGTTAATGAGTCACTTATGACTTTGCTTTTCAAGTTGGATTCTGTTTGTGAAGTTGGTCCTAGGGTCAGGGATTTGCCAGAAGGCTGTCATCTAGAAAGCTATTGCCCTGTAGGAAATGGTGGATGCCATTGTTGCAGGAGATCAAATCCCAGGTGGGGTTAACGGTACAGAGAGTAACGGACATCCTAATGGGTGTGACATGTGTGGCGTTAGCTAGGACCATTCTGATGCTTTGAAACTTGATCTTGGATTGTCCAGTGGCTTAGGTTCATCTGAGGTTGGGCCAAGCCATCTTAAGGAAGAAATAGAAGCAGCAGATGAGCTCCATATGGCGAACTGAATGAGATGGAAGCTTTGGGATGGGTGTTTTGCCGGCCAAGGTACTAATAAGGGAGAAAGGAATTTACTGCAGGGTATTGATGAAGCCCACTTGATTCTGTTTATACTACCAAATCTGTTTCCATTGCACTTGAAATAGAGTTCATGCAGAGGGAAAAATCCGGTAGCAGATGAAACTAACTATTCGGGTTTAAAGCAAGCTAATAGAAGCAATGGGATAGAGGTTGAGGTTCCTTCCTTAGCTTCCAGTGGATAAAGGTTTTTCTTTTAGGCTTTTCTATGGATTCATTTACAGAGAGAGAAGACAACAATAGATTGATGGAGAGAAAAGAGGAATTTGAGTTGTAGAGAGAGACGAATTTGGGTTTATGAAAGAAAGGAAATGATAGAAAAAATTGTCTTTTTTTAATTAAAGAAATTATTATTAAAGTGAAGATAATTTTGTCATTTAACCATGACTTGTAAAGGGTAAAATTGACATTTAGACAAAAAAAAATTGCTTACATCATCAAATGGCCTTAGGTCAACTAATGGTCATTGACGGTAAGGAAGAATCTGTTATAAACATTGAAACCAACGAGAAGACAGTGTTATTTCAGAAACTATAGGAGAAATTTTTGTAATTGTCAAAAACTTCAGGGGAGGTAGGTGTAATTTACCCAAAAAATTAAGTGTGCGATAATTTAAAGGAAGAAGGCAGACTGGGTTTTCTAACAATCCTTATACATATTAAACAGTATGACCATCATCCTCCCTGCTACAAAACTCTCTCCCCATCACAAGGATTGCAGGTGTGCATCATGTATAAAATACAAAATCCAACAAAATATAATTAAATCCATCATCAACTAGCCTTTTATGGTTCTCATGGAGCATCTCTTCCATCGTTCGCATCTTGACATTTATGGCAGCATCTACCAAGCTTCTCTAGCAATCTCACAATGGAGAAGAAGATGGTCTATTGACACCTCAACCTCCTTACACACAACGCATCTGCTAGGAAATTGGAAGCCTCTTTTCCTAAGGTTGTTTGTGGTAAGGATGGAACCCCACGCTGCCACCCAACAAAAAAATGCAACTTTTTTTGGAGCACTGGACTTCCAAACAAGCTGCCATGGAAACTTAACAACCCTTTAGCCTACCAAAAATTTGTAGAATGATTTGACTGAAAAACCTCTATCAATCCTCAGAGTCCAAATCAATCTGTCTACCTTGTGAGAATAACGCTTCCACTGATCTAAAATTGCAAAAAAGTTTCCGGCCTCCTCACAATCCCAATAAAAAAGATTCCTCCTGAAACGTGGGCTCCATACCCTAGTGTTACTAACCACCTACATATACTCTTCCACCGTGGACTCCATATTGGAAGTGAGATTGAACATGATCGGGAATAACTGCTCAAAAGGAACGTCACCACACCACAGATCCTACCAGAATCTAACCCTAAAGCCCCTGCCCATCTCAAATCTAGTGGCCTTCCTAAACTCATAAATCCCTTGTTGGATGGCCCTCCAAATGTTGCAACCATAAGGACCTCAACAATCTCTCATATACCAACCCAAACCTTCACGCCCATATGTGGAGGAAATGACATCCTTCCATAAAGCTCTCTCCTCGTTCGCAGAACCTCCAAAGCCATTTACCAAGGACGGCTCTGTTAAAAGTCCTCAAGTCTTTGAACCCCAGCTCACCTTCTTCCTTTGATCTCTTGGCTTTCTTCCAACTGACAATATGTACTTTCCTATCCCCCTCCATCCCATCCCATAAAAAATCCCATTAAAGCTTCTCCAATCTTTTCTCCACCTTGGCCGGCAACGGGAATAGAGACATAAAATACGTCGGAAGATTCTCTGGCGTACTTTTTATAAGAGTCATTCTGTACCCTTAGACAGATATTGCTTCTTCCACCCAGCCAAACGCGACTGAAACTTTTCAACCACCACATCGCAAAATGTTGATGAAGTCAAAGAAGCCCCCAATGGGAGAACCAAATATACTGAGGCAAAGAACTCATCCTACAACCTATACTCTGACCCAACTCCTGAATTCCTTCCACCTGCCCCATCGGGAATACCTCACTCTTTCTCAAATTGATACGAAGACCGAACACTACTTCAAAACACACCAACAGACATCGTAAATAGCTCAATTGGAGAATGTCCGCTCCGCAGAAGATCAAAGTGTCATCAACAAAGATAAGGTGTGATATTCCGACCCTTCCACCTAACCCATCATCAATAGAGAAACCGTGGAGCCAACCCAAAGCCACTGCTCTATCCAACATCCGACTCAAGGCTTCAATTACTATTACAAAAAGGAACGGAGATAAAGGATCCCCCTGCCTCAAGCCCTTGGTAGCCCCAAAGAAGCTAGTTGAATATCTATTGACTAGCATCGAGAAGGAGACTGAAGATAAACAAGCTCGTATCCACCCTTGCCAATGCTCCCCAAAGCCCATCTTTGCAAGAAGGGAAATCAAAAAGTCCCTATTTACATAATCATAGGCCTTTCAATATCCAGCATACAAAGAAGGCCAGTCTCACCCCTTTTGCACTTGGCATCTATGCACTCATTAACTAAAAGGGTGGCATCAAGAATCTGTCTGTCTCTCACAAATGCATTCTGGCTCCCAGAGATGATGGCTTCCAAAGAGCCCTGAATCCGAATATAGAAAACTTTGGCCATGATTTTATAAAAACTGCCACACCAAACTAATAGGGTAGATATCCCTAATGTTCTGAACTCTGTCTTTCTTTGGGATGAGAGCAATAAAGGAGGCATTCAAGCTACGCACAAAGCTCTCCTTCTGATAAAATCCTCTAACACACATCCCTCTTGATCACAACCCAACAATGCTTGTAGAAAGCCAAGGAGAACCCGTCGAGACTCGGCGACTCCGTCACAAGACTCCAAAGCCTCCTCTATCTCCCACTCCACAAAAGGGCGCTCCAGCATGCGTGACTCTACATCTGATAAGATCAAAAATTGCATCCCCTCCATATTCGGTCTCTAAGATCTAGGCTCAGTATAAAACTCCCAATAAAAATCCACAATACCCTCCTTAAAATCCATGACACCCCGGAGCTCCCTCTCCCCAAACACTACTGAGCCGATGTTATTCCTTCTCCTGTGGGAATTGGCAATCTGATGAAATAACTTAGAATTCCCATCCCCTTCCTTAAGCCATAGGGCCCTAGATTTCTCACGCCAAGAGATCTTTTCTGACTTCAATAAGCTTCCTAGCTCCGCCTTCAAGCCTTCCCTTGAGAATCTCTCCTCCGTAAGATTGGAAAATTGCACTCATTACTATCCATGGTCGAGATCTGCTGCAAAATGGACTCTTTCTTTATGTGGAATAAACTAAACACCTCCTCATTCCACTTCTTCAAGTCCCTTTTCAAAAGCCTCAATTTTTTTTGAGAAAACAGAGCTCGGATTCCCACCTATGGTGTAACTATTCCACCAGTTCTCTACCCTCTCCCTGAAACCCTCGATATTCAGCCACATGTTTTCAAAGCAAAACGAGGACTTCCCCCAATGCACCCTTTCACAGTTAAGCATCAAAGGCAAGTGATCGGAGACCGGCCGAGGCAGACATGATTGGGAGAGGTTTGGGTAAAGCTCCTCCCAGCAAGTCGAAACCAGGAAATAGTCCAGATGAGACATAGAAGGCAATTCTCTATCACTACACCAAGTAAACCTTCCTCCCTTCAGCAAAAGGTCCACCAAACTATTAACATCAATAAAATCAGAGAATTCTATCATTGCCCAAGACAATCTTCCTGCCCCTAACTTCTCATTGGGGAACCTTGGCACATTGAAGTCTCCCCCCATCACCCACAGACCATCCCAACTGGCCCGAACCTACTACAACTCCTCCCGTAGCTCTCCCCTTTCACTATCCAAATTGGGACTATAGACCCCCAAAAAGAGCCATTGAATGCTACCGTCCATACTCTCAATCAAACAAGAAAGGGAAAATCAACCTCCCCATAACTCTTTACCCTTCCACAGTCTATCATCCCACATCACAATAATACCTCCCGTTGTCCTAGAAGCAGGCAAAAACTGCCAATTCACCCAACGACTACCCCAGAAGCTCTTCACTATAACATCAGACAAGACCTCCATCTTGCTTTCCTAAAGACATACTAACCCAGGCCTCCACTTCTTCAACATTGCCTTGACCACCGCACATTTATCCAGGTCATTGAGACCCCTGACATTCCATGTGATGATTTTCCCACTCATTTGTCACACGCAGTTGCTAGAACCCATTCTTTCCTGCTTTCCTCTCCCTTTCTGCCATCATAATTCACAGTGTAGGCCAAGTTTCTCATTTCCCGTTTCAATTTCTTAGTCGATCTTTCCTTCTCGCTGATCCGGACCTTCCTTGAAAAGACAGCCCCTTCTCTAAGATAATAGTCTTCGATTTTTATGAGCAACTAAAGTAACTTCACCTCAAACCGCTGCGTAGCAATGCCCAAGGAGTGACTGGCCCTTCTGAAGTTTCTTCTGACCCATTCAGACACACCCCCTATCTGTGAAACTTTCTGCCCCATGTTCCCCTCATTTCCTTGGTTCGGGTGAATTACAGCCAAAGGTAAGCAATCCAAAGGCACCACATCATATGCACCTGCATTCGGGATCATCAAAGCCCCTGAGCTTGAATCTCTTAAACAGCCCAGCCCACTGTTCTTTGCAGCTTCCTTCCTACTCTCACTAGCCAAGACAAATCTTCCCTGAACAGGACTAGAAGGCTCTGGTGTTGTTGCAGCCGCAGAGGCCTCATCTATTTTCTCTTGACTTGGAAGATGAGCCCTAGAACAAGGTAGCGCAAGAAGTCTCAATCACTCTATCCAGCACTCTTTGCAAATCTAACCAACGGGCCAAGTCTTGAGAGCTCCCAATTTCTTAATAATATTTTTGTAATTTTTTGTATTTGTAAGCTAATTTTAATTGAAATAACATTAGGTTTTTATTATATGGTCATATAAAAAATTTATATATATTCAACATGTCTCTTACATAACTGTGTCCTACTTTTTTTTAGAAATAATGTGTCTACATGTCCAAATCGTATCCATGTCTCGTATTCATATTCGTGCTTCTTAGTATTATGATAAAGCATTAGTATATTGATTATTTGGTAACAATTGTAATTGATTAACAATACCAAATAAAGGAATGGAATGAAATAAGGAATGACCATTTTAATTCCATATCCAACCCAAGTCATTCCTTACTTCATTCCATTCCTTTGTCATTCCATTCTAGTATACCAAACGTGGCCTAAAAAACTCTCATAGAGCTGCTCAGCTTTTTGCAAGGAATCGCCATTTATATTTGCTAACTAAAAGAAACCTTGATGCATGATTTGAGAGGATGATAAACTGAGTATATCCAAGGATCAACCTCATTGTCATGAATCTATAACACCAAGTTTGGAAGAGGCACATTCCAATAAGAAGGTCAAGATTTAAATGTCTATCTCCAACAAAATATCATTAGTTTGCCTGATCAAATAATATTATTAATTTGCTACTACATAGTCGTTCATCTGTAGTAACTACTAAGGCCTAGAACAAAAATCCATTTGGCATCAATAATTATTCATGAAGTAGACTAAATCTACAACATAGATCTAAAATTTGCCCACTTTCTTGTCAATATTCCATAAACCATGTAATTTTTTTTTAATCGATAAAATAATTGTATTACTCAAAAGGCGCCAAGGAGGGCAAGCTATAATTACAAAAGAAGGGGACCAACTATAAAAATTAAAGCCTAAAATTCCCCCAAAAAATCAAGTAACCTAAAGAAATACATTGGGTATTCTTCTTTAATCTGAAAGAACAAAGTCTTCAAAAAAATGTCTTTTTATTTCCAAGAGGGACCTTCCACTCCTTCAAATATTCTTCTATTTCTTTTCCTCCATATTGTCATGCCCTGCCAAGTTGGATGAAGGCTACGTCACGCAGGCGCCATGCAAACGCTTACAAGGAGCATCCACACTACACGGCATGTCTGCCAGGCAAAGCATCTAGAGACTTTCAGAGTGAGTTAGAGTATTCTCATTGATTGCGAAATATTCTAAAGCCTTCTTGTACATTAGAGTCATGTAGACATTGGTGGAATGTTCTAGAATCTTGTAGTTAACTTTTGTGTAGAGAGGAGTCTTAGGAATATTCTAAAATCTAGTGGACACTTGTATTGTAAGAGTTCTATAATGATCCCTTAAGGAGGTGGGAACATTCTGGACACTCACTTATAGCCTATAAAAGGAGGTGAGGGTCTCATTTGCAACCGAACCAACCAACCACCAAGCAAACGAACCAAGTTTAAACAATCTTTCTAGGGCAATATAATTCTCATTCACTCAAACTTTCTAACTCGCTTGTTCCCTAACCTTCCTCTTCTTTAGCTACAAAGTCTAAGTGTGATAGATAGGTAGGCTGACTTATTAGCACTACAATATGCTCCATACTAGACCAATGAGAGTCATTATCCAAACAATCCTCCTTTGGCATCTCCAACCCAAAAATAATTCTCTCATCTGGGCCACCATGACTCGTCAAAAGCCAAGGATGCAAAGAAACATACTCCAAACATCCCGCACAAACTTGCAATGTAAAAGAAGATGATCAATTGTTTCTTCCTCCTCTTTGCATAAAGAAGAAATGCTAAGGAGATGATCAAATCTTCTCTTCAAGTTATCCTCCGCCAAAATAACTCCTCACATTGCCTCCCAAGCAAAAAATGTAGCTTTTGTAAGCACATAGGACTTCCAAATCATCTTCCAAGGAAAAGAACTATCCTCCCTCCCCTCTCCCCACAAAACTTCCTATACATAGTTTGAACTGTGAGCTTCCCATCACGATCTTCTGTCCAAATGATCCCATCAAACCGTGCCTTGAAGGTCAACCCTACTCAAAAGAGCCATCAACTTATTCACCTCCACTAGCTCCCAATCATAAAAATTCCTTCTAAACTTTAGACTCTGAACCCTTCTAGCTCCAAACACTCCGCCACAAGGCACTCCCTGTCCAACGCTATATTGTAAAGGTTTGGAAATTTGTCCTTCAGAACCCCATCCTTAAGCCAGTGACTGTCCCAAAATCTCACCCTTGATCCATCCCCAATATCAAATCTAACAATGTTTTTGGCCCTTTCTGATTGCTTTCCACACTCCACAGAATTTAAAGGTTCTTTCTTTTTATAAGTATATATAATTTAAAGGTGTTATTTGGTTCTTATTCTAAATGGTTGAATTGGGATGAATGTCCCCATCAAAGGATAAAGGGGCCATACTTAGATGGAATCCACCTCCTGCAAGTTAGAATAAAAATCCACTTTGATGCTTGGAGTGGGTTTTGCAACCAAGGCCAAGATCCGTGCTCTTTTGGTTGGCTGAAGAAGTCTTTAGCCTTGGTTCTTTTTGCGTGCTAGATTGAGAGGGACTTGAAGGTGGTGGTTGTTTGGGTTAGATTTTAATGAATAGATCAGTTGGATTTCTACCTATCAAAAAAAAAGATTAGTTGGATTTCTGAATCAGCCAACACTGGCAGTTGAGTTACCCAATCTCAGAGCTGTAGTGATTGTCCGTCATCATGACAACCCATATTCGCCCCCCTTGAGAGATAGTGAGGTTCTTGTGGGTGTGATTTTCTATTTTTTCATTTGTGTGTAGTCGGTTCTTTGTTTGAGTTTCCTTTCCTTTTATTGGAAGGGTTCCTCATCTTTCCTCTTGTATTCTCCTTTTTTGTTAATGAATTCTCTTCTTATCTAAGAAAAAATTGATGTGTGCGGCTGGGTTGCTGCATAGCAACTCTGTTATTAAATCCTTATATTTATAGAGAGGAACAATTCCCTCGTCCGTCCGAGTATTACTCCCCACTAAAAAGAGCCATCTAGAATCTTGAGAACCTAAACAAAAATGCGGAAGTGGCATACCCCAAGGCAACCTGCTCTCCTTTTTAAGCCAAAACACTTTCAACCCCATTTTTAACCTAGAATTGGTCAAAGCCAAAAATCTTATGAATAGGAGGAAGGGAGATTAGAAAGATTCGTGAATGACTTGGCTATAGTATAGCTCGGGTGTAACCATGAGCAGTAAGTAGCTGATCTCCCCTTATTTTGGGAAAGCTGGCGATCGCGTGTGAATTCTTTCAAAGCAAGGGGCCACTGCATCCCTAAGGACGCCAGTGGTGATTGCTGCACAACAATTGTTTTATTAATCCTTTTTTAGTTGAAATTAATGAGATGTTTAGTTTTTTGACGGATGAGTATAAGGTTTATGAAAACTTGAGAAGATTGGGTTTCCTTTGGGAAAGTAGGGAGGAGGGCGGGAAGATCCATTTTCTTGGTTGGGACAAAGGGAGAGCCCATATTGCTGAGGGTGGGCTAAGGATAAAAGATTTTAAGTTGTTCAACCAAGCTTTGATGGGTAAGTGGCTTTGGGATATGCTAGTGAGGACAATGGCATGTGGAGGGAGGTGTTGAATATCAAGTATGGAGGTGATAGTGGCGGGTGGTTCTCGCAGAAAGCTATAGGGACATACAGATGTGGAGTGTGGAAAGCAATCAGAAAGGGCCAAAAACATTGTTAGATTTGATATTGGGGATGGATCAAGGGTGAGATTTTGGGACAGTCACTGGCTTAAGGATGGGGTTCTGAAGGACAAATTTCCAAACCTTTACAATATAGCGTTGGACAGGGAGTGCCTTGTGGCGGAGTGTTTGGAGCTAGAAGGGTTCAGAGTCTAAAGTTTAGAAGGAATTTTTATGATTGGGAGCTAGTGGAGGTGAATAAGTTGATGGCTCTTTTGAGTAGGGTTGACCTTCAAGGCACGGTTTGATGGGATCATTTGGACAGAAGATCGTGATGGGAAGCTTACAGTTCAAACTATGTATAGGAAGTTTTGTGGGGAGGGGGGGAGGGAGGATAGTTCTTTTCCTTGGAAGATGATTTGGAAGTCCTATGTGCTTACAAAAGCTACATTTTTTGCTTGGGAGGCAATGTGAGGAGTTATTTTGGCGGAGGATAACTTGAAGAGAAGATTTGATCATCTCCTTAGCATTTCTTCTTTATGCAAAGAGGAGGAAGAAACAATTGATCATCTTCTTTTACATTGCAAGTTTGTGCGGGATGTTTGGAGTATGTTTCTTTGCATCCTTGGCTTTTGACGAGTCATGGTGGCCCAGATGAGAGAATTATTTTTGGGTTGGAGATGCCAAAGGAGGATTGTTTGGATAATGACTCTCATTGGTCTAGTATGGAGCATATTGTAGTGCTAATAAGTCAGCCTACCTATCTATCACACTTAGACTTTGTAGCTAAAGAAGAGGAAGGTTAGGGAACAAGCGAGTTAGAAAGTTTGAGTGAATGAGAATTATATTGCCCTAGAAAGATTGTTTAAACTTGGTTCGTTTGCTTGGTGGTTGGTTGGTTCGGTTGCAAATGAGACCCTCACCTCCTTTTATAGGCTATAAGTGAGTGTCCAGAATGTTCCCACCTCCTTAAGGGATCATTATAGAACTCTTACAATACAAGTGTCCACTAGATTTTAGAATATTCCTAAGACTCCTCTCTACACAAAAGTTAACTACAAGATTCTAGAACATTCCACCAATGTCTACATGACTCTAATGTACAAGAAGGCTTTAGAATATTTCGCAATCAATGAGAATACTCTAACTCACTCTGAAAGTCTCTAGATGCTTTGCCTGGCAGACATGCCGTGTAGTGTGGATGCTCCTTGTAAGCGTTTGCATGGCGCCTGCGTGACGTAGCCTTCATCCAACTTGGCAGGGCATGACAATATGGAGGAAAAGAAATAGAAGAATATTTGAAGGAGTGGAAGGTCCCTCTTGGAAATAAAAAGACATTTTTTTGAAGACTTTGTTCTTTCAGATTAAGGAAGAATACCCAATGTATTTCTTTAGGTTACTTGATTTTTTGGGGGAATTTTAGGCTTTAATTTTTATAGTTGGTCCCCTTCTTTTGTAATTATAGCTTGCCCTCCTTGGCGCCTTTTGAGTAATACAATTATTTTATCGATTAAAAAAAAATTACATGGTTTATGGAATATTGACAAGAAAGTGGGCAAATTTTAGATCTATGTTGTAGATTTAGTCTACTTCATGAATAATTATTGATGCCAAATGGATTTTTGTTCTAGGCCTTAGTAGTTACTACAGATGAACGACTATGTAGTAGCAAATTAATAATATTTTTTGATCAGGCAAACTAATGATATTTTGATGGAGATAGACATGTAAATCTTGACCTTCTTATTGGAATGTGCCTCTTCCAAACTTGGTGTTATAGATTCATGACAATGAGGTTGATCCTTGGATATACTCAGTTTATCATCCTCTCAAATCATGCATCAAGGTTTCTTTTAGTTAGCAAATATAAATGGCGATTCCTTGCAAAAAGCTGAGCAGCTCTATGAGAGTTTTTTAGGCCACGTTTGGTATACTAGAATGGAATGACAAAGGAATGGAATGAAGTAAGGAATGACTTGGGTTGGATATGGAATTAAAATGGTCATTCCTTATTTCATTCCATTCCTTTATTTGGTATTGTTAATCAATTACAATTGTTACCAAATAATCAATATACTAATGCTTTATCATAATACTAAGAAGCACGAATATGAATACGAGACATGGATACGATTTGGACATGTAGACACATTATTTCTAAAAAAAAGTAGGACACAGTTATGTAAGAGACATGTTGAATATATATAAATTTTTTATATGACCATATAATAAAAACCTAATGTTATTTCAATTAAAATTAGCTTACAAATACAAAAAATTACAAAAATATTATTAAGAAATTGGGAGCTCTCAAGACTTGGCCCGTTGGTTAGATTTGCAAAGAGTGCTGGATAGAGTGATTGAGACTTCTTGCGCTACCTTGTTCTAGGGCTCATCTTCCAAGTCAAGAGAAAATAGATGAGGCCTCTGTGGCTGCAACAACACCAGAGCCTCCTAGTCCTGTTCAGGGAAGATTTGTCTTGGCTAGTGAGAGTAGGAAGGAAGCTGCAAAGAACAGTGGGCTGGGCTGTTTAAGAGATTCAAGCTCAGGGGCTTTGATGATCCCGAATGCAGGTGCATATGATGTGGTGCCTTTGGATTGCTTACCTTTGGCTGTAATTCACCCGAACCAAGGAAATGAGGGGAACATGGGGCAGAAAGTTTCACAGATAGGGGGTGTGTCTGAATGGGTCAGAAGAAACTTCAGAAGGGCCAGTCACTCCTTGGGCATTGCTACGCAGCGGTTTGAGGTGAAGTTACTTTAGTTGCTCATAAAAATCGAAGACTATTATCTTAGAGAAGGGGCTGTCTTTTCAAGGAAGGTCCGGATCAGCGAGAAGGAAAGATCGACTAAGAAATTGAAACGGGAAATGAGAAACTTGGCCTATACTGTGAATTATGATGGCAGAAAGGGAGAGGAAAGCAGGAAAGAATGGGTTCTAGCAACTGCGTGTGACAAATGAGTGGGAAAATCATCACATGGAATGTCAGGGGTCTCAATGACCTGGATAAATGTGCGGTGGTCAAGGCAATGTTGAAGAAGTGGAGGCCTGGGTTAGTATGTCTTTAGGAAACCAAGATAGAGGTCTTGTCTGATGTTATAGTGAAGAGCTTCTGGGGTAGTCGTTGGGTGAATTGGCGGTTTTTGCCTGCTTCTGGGACAACGGGAGGTATTATTGTGATGTGGGATGATAGACTGTGGAAGGGTAAAGAGTTATGGGGAGGTTGATTTTCCCTTTCTTGTTTGATTGAGAGTATGGACGGTAGTATTCAATGGCTCTTTTTGGGGGTCTATAGTCCCAATTTGGATAGTGAAAGGGGAGAGCTACGGGAGGAGTTGTAGTAGGTTCGGGCCAGTTGGGATGGTCTGTGGGTGATGGGGGGAGACTTCAATGTGCCAAGGTTCCCCAATGAGAAGTTAGGGGCAGGAAGATTGTCTTGGGCAATGATAGAATTCTCTGATTTTATTGATGTTAATAGTTTGGTGGACCTTTTGCTGAAGGGAGGAAGGTTTACTTGGTGTAGTGATAGAGAATTGCCTTCTATGTCTCATCTGGACTATTTCCTGGTTTCGACTTGCTGGGAGGAGCTTTACCCAAACCTCTCCCAATCATGTCTGCCTCGGCCGGTCTCCGATCACTTGCCTTTGATGCTTAACTGTGAAAGGGTGCATTGGGGGAAGTCCTCGTTTTGCTTTGAAAACATGTGGCTGAATATCGAGGGTTTCAGGGAGAGGGTAGAGAACTGGTGGAATAGTTACACCATAGGTGGGAATCCGAGCTCTGTTTTCTCAAAAAAAATGGAGGCTTTTGAAAAGGGACTTGAAGAAGTGGAATGAGGAGGTGTTTAGTTTATTCCACATAAAGAAAGAGTCCATTTTGCAGCAGATCTCGACCATGGATAGTAATGAGCGCAATTTTCCAATCTTACGGAGGAGAGATTCTCAAGGGAAGGCTTGAAGGCGGAGCTAGGAAGCTTATTGAAGTCAGAAGAGATCTCTTGGCGTGAGAAATCTAGGGCCCTATGGCTTAAGGAAGGGGATGGGAATTCTAAGTTATTTCATCGGATTGCCAATTCCCACAGGAGAAGGAGTAACATCGGCTCAGTAGTGTTTGGGGAGAGGGAGCTCTGGGGTGTCATGGATGTTAGGGAGGGTATTGTGGATTTTTATTGGGAGTTTTATACTGAGCCTAGACCTTGGGTGCCTTACTTTGACTGATAAAAAAAATGCAACTTTCTCCTCCAAAATTCTAGAATCTCTCTTTGGCAACCCAAGTAACATCCATATGAAACAAATCCACAAAAAATTGGCTCTCTGCCCTTTACTAAACCCCCAAATGAAGTCTCAAGTAAGAAGTGAATGTCCACAGGAACCAACCAAGCAAAGTCTGACATGGCAAAACATCTTTGCCATAAAGCAATATAAAAAGGCAGTCAATAAAAAGTTGAATGAATTTTTTCACTCATAAACTAAATCAGGAGGGTGGATTGAAGAATGGTAACACTTCTGCATGACAATTGTGATTCTCACTGCCTTGGGTTTTAGATGCATATGCAGAGATAATCTGAAAATACCAGTACCCTACCAATCTGTCTTTTGGATAAACACTAAAACTTTTTCTCCTAATCATTAAATTTTCATGATTTCCACTAAAATTATGCGTAATGAGGAGGATGTTTAGGTCATGATTTCCACTAAAATTATGCTTAATGATGAGGATGTTTAGGTTGGACAATTTCCCAAAACACGAATACATGACAATTAAAAATACTTTTGACAATAGCAGAGCAACATCATCAAGATACGTCCAATGGACCTTACACACACATTGGTGAAGTCTATAAGAATTTCTGCTACGATTTAATAACAATGGTACATTCAACTAGCAGGAGTTCATAATTAGGCCATCACTCCTACACATTAAGGTTTTGAGTCAATATAGGTTAAACACCATTTCTAAGGTTAATAGATAAATAGAGCCAGCCAAAAAAATTTAAAGATGAATTAATTAATACCTGAAATACCAGAAACTAGTTCAGTAACCGAAATCTTATAGAATGGAACTCCGGTCTCATTAGCAATGGCATGTGCCAGCTTGGTCTTTCCACACCCCGGCGGTCCATGCAACAAAATCCCTGCCATGGGCCCCACTCCTAGCCACTGTGGTAGCTGCGGATGGTATAGCGGAACAATCACCTCCATCTTCAATTCCTCCACCACTTCGGCCATCCCTACCAAATCCTTAAACCTTGGCCCGTCCTTCCCCTTCACCTCACCACCAACACCAACACCAACACCACCATCACTCAAACCTTTTGCATCTACTTTCGGCGAATTGATATCTCCTTCAACAAAAACAACCTTATTGGTAGCCTTAGTATTAAGAATCTCCTCCAATTCCACATTCTTTTCCTCCGACGCGGCCACTCCCTTTGATTTTGCAGCATTCTTCGACCCATTGTAGCTCGCTCGCAGCATCGACCTCATCAAATCCACTTCCGGCTCGAATTTCTCCCCGTAAATAGCATCTTTCGATGTTGAAACTGCCCCATCTGCTTCGTCAGAGGACAATGAAGATGTCGAAGCTGACGAGGATGACGTGGACGGCCTGCCTTGCTCTTGGCCCCTTCGTTTCCTTTGAATGTGTTGGCTCTCCAAACTCTGCAATCTCGCTTCACTTGAGTTAATTTTCTTCATCTTCTTACGAGTCGGACTATTTTCTTCATCATCGTGGTCGACATTTGACGTGGATGGGCGGTCTTGATTGCTTGCTTTGTTGTTGTTCTTCTTATTCTGTTGAAGCATGAAGTCTAGGGTTTGATGAACGGTTCTAGTGAATGGTTGAAGCTTGAGTCGTCCGTATTCGGGGAAGTTCGCACGGAGGTACTCAACGATTTCGTCAGGATTGGTGTATTTGTGTTCACAGGCTTCGATGTGACGACGAAGGACTCTTTCGAAGACCAACGACGATGACCCACCCGCTCTTCTTCTTCCCATCTTCATCTTTCTCTCCTCTCACTTCTTCTCTCGACTCGGTTGCCCAAAATCCAGTGAGAGAAAAAAGAACCCAATTACGCCGCAAGGAAGACGAAAAGGTTTAATCGAAAAAGGGTTCTGGAAAAACTCGATGAGTCAGAAATGGTTTATACATGTGGGAATCGAACTCACCACGAAGATAGAACCTCTGGTACGTGGATTCAATTTTTTTTAAAAATCATATGATTTAACAAAAATTAATTAATAATTAATAATATTAAAATATTTAAAAATTATTATTAATTATTATTTCACTACATTTTTTATCAATGAAAATTTTTCTTTACAAATGAGACAATTACAAATTAGACAGTTATACGAGATGAAATTAGGATTCAGTTAGTGTCAAAAGTAAAATTAGAAAAAAAAAGTCTATTTTTGTAGACGAAATTGAAAAGATATCAATTTTTACTATTTACTACTTTTTAATCTAAAATTATTTTAGTGAGTTACAAAAATGTCTTTTTTGTCCACATAATAAACAAACTTTTATATCTCTAATGTTTATTAAAAAAAAATTGTTTGTACATCTTCTTTCACATTCATAGAAGATTTCGTATCCTAATAATAAATCAAACATTGTTATCAAGAAATTTACAATCTGTTCTCATATTTTCTTCTTCATTCTCAGTTCTTTCTCTTCTCTTTTCTCTTTCAAATTCTCGATATATACACAAATACACACTTTTACATATATATATATATATATATATATATGAACAATGTGTGTGAGTTTATATGTATATGTGTGTGTTGTGTGTCTATGTTTGTGTGTATATATATATGCTATATATATATATATATGAAAATAATGTGTTGATGTATACGTATGTGTATATATATATGTGTGTGTGTGTGTTTATTTGTGTGTATATACATGCTACACATTTATTCTCACATACACTAAGATCATTCAATACGTTATTTAAAATGTTCTTTTTGAACTCATATGTATTTGAAATCTTTTTAAACTCATGTAGTTTTCTTTATTTGTGTAAGTTAATTATTCAGTGTTACATGAATTGCATCAAATGCTATGAAGAGATGCACCTTATGTTATAACTATTACACCCAACATTATGAAGATTGGTGTATTTTATAAAATAATTTTTAACTGGTGTATATCTTACATAAGCTAGTTCAATCAGAAGGAATCAAGTTATATCCATTGGAATGGAGAAAGGAAACTTATAATTCACTTTTATTTTGTTTATGTACAAAATTAAGATTAAAAGTTACTTACATAACCCAATTTAGTTACAAGGTTTACTTCTATTTGAAAAACTCTAGATTACATATAATATATATATATATATATATATACACACACACACATACTTATATATACACATGCACACTATATATAGACATTTAGAATTTTTTAATTTATATATGTTAATTTTCTTAAACTAATTATTTTGTTCATGCATAGAATAATGACAAACAAACAAAAGTAGTATGTGGTCTTCGTTGGAAGGAATCCGGGATATAATTTGGGCTGTATGTAATACCCAAATGTATGGATATTATGGGTGCCGCTTTCGATCTTACCCGAGTTACACACTTGCTAACGAAGCATACTCTAAATTTGTGAGAGACCAATAGTTTTTTATAGTGGTTTCGATGATTGCATTTCAAACTTCAGAAAGACATTGGGATGCTGGCGAGATAAAAAAGGATGACAAAGAAGAAGCTACACTTCCGCTTGCTCCTTCACCAAATCCTCTTTCCACTCCAATTGCACCATCTACTCTTGCATCTATAGTTATAGTTGCAGCCGTAGTAGAATCACTTGACACCTTCATTTCTCATTTCCTTCTTGGTGTTATATTCACAATCTGTATGATCTTGTTTATCAAGTGGTTGTAAATGGTTGTGTCACGCCCCGAATTCCAGCGAACCCGAGGCGCGAGTGACGAGACAAAGGAAAATAAAATAATAAAGAAATAAAAGATAATAATAACATTCTCATACATTCTGTACACTGTTCTGATACATACATAGGTCTAGTCCACTTGCTTATAACATGTAAAATGAAATACGGTCTTGGGCTTATGCCCTTATACAATATCAAAAACAAACGCCCCTTGGGCCTAACACAGTCCCTAGTCAGATCATCTCCACGTCTCGTACTGCTGGGACATCATCTGAAATGTTGCCCCACTAAAGGGGTCAGCTCAACATGCTGGTACAATATAATGCTAATGCAAGAAACAAAACCAAGGTCGTGGCATGTGCAAGTGTACAGTTATTTCTATATGTCATTCGATATCATAATGGCAGGATATGAACAATGTACAGTATATAAGCAGTATGCGTGACACACCCATGCAACTCTA
This sequence comes from Nyssa sinensis, assembly GCA_008638375.1. Taxonomy (NCBI): domain Eukaryota; kingdom Viridiplantae; phylum Streptophyta; class Magnoliopsida; order Cornales; family Nyssaceae; genus Nyssa; species Nyssa sinensis. The sequence goes on along the minus strand of CM018033.1, from coordinate 25,928,174 downwards.
TGCCCACCCATGTCTCATGATACGGTCCTTCCCCGTCGGCATGAGTACCTTGTATGTCTCGCTTCACGGTCCGGAATCCGTCAGGCAGGCAAGTACCTATTGGCCGATTTTGGGTTTTTCACCACAGGATCTGCACCCTCATAATGCAAAGCACCAAGTGCTTACCCACACCATGTCCAAGGAATTACACTATGCCAATATTGTCACGCCTCGAATTTCCGACGAACCCGGGGCGCGAGTAACGAGACAGAAAGTAAAATAAATAAAAGGACAAAAGTAATTAAATTCACTAAACATGCGTCCATCATCATCCATACATAAGGTAACATCGAATACATTGTTCATCAGTCATTCGGGCTTAAGCCCTTACATAACAAAATACAAGTCTCATGGATCACAATTACATCACGTGCTCCACCCTCTCAGGGCATCACTAAGTCTCACGTGGCTGGAGGATCCTCATCTGAAAATGTTGCCCACGAATGGGTCAGCACAACTGCTGGTATGATGAAATGCTAATGCCAGAAATAAAGCTAAGGCGTGGCATGTGCAAAGTGTACATTTATTTCTAAATGACATTCAAAACATCGCAGTAATATATATGAATGGTATGCGTGACACACCCATGCACAACTCTATGCCACAACCCATGTCTCGTTTACGGGTACTCCCCGATGGCACGAAGCACCAATGCAATGGCCAATTTTTGGTTTTTCACCACAGGATCTACACCGTCATAATGCAAAGCACCACGTGCTTACCCACGCCAGGTTCTCAAAGGGTTCATCATATGCCAATATGCCAATGCAATCTCAATGATACATGGTTTCCACAATATAACATGCTCGAGACAATAACACATAAATCACCTAGCTGATTCCACATGCAAGCATATCTCGTAAAATCAACATATACACATGTCGTGAGTCACATTCATCATTCACTAAATATTCATAAGGTACAAGTAACATGTAAGCAGGTGAACAACCAATTCCAAATAAACAGGTAAACACATTACAGATAAACACATACAGCATTCAGTCATTCCCAAATATTCCTAACTTAACTTCATTTCTAACACTAGCAAAACACCATACCTGATGGGTTGGTATCAACCCTAGAAGATCGTGAACTATATGTAACTGAACGGGCGGACGAAAATGTAGGAGATCAGATCGCCTCCTCCTGTCCTGTCAGTGTCCCTAAAAGTAGAAATTACAATTCAGTCCATTGTTGTTTGAATGTATGCTATTCATCAAATTTTATGTCTTTGAATTCATAGGTTTCTATTCTGCTAAATTAAACTCTACCATTGGTTTTAGAACGTTTAAGAAAGTAAGTCTAGGTTTTCGTAGAACTCAATTCGGACACCGGGGTTCAAAAGGGCAAAACAGTCATTTTGCACTTTACACGTTTCCTTACATTTCGTGACCTCTTTTCACAATTCGGACTCCACGGTTGAGTCCGGAATGTTCGAGATAATAAAATTCCACTATTTGTTTACCTAATTCGGAGTTCGTTTGACTGTGTTTCAATCTAGGGGCATTTTGGTAATTTTAAAGGTTACTACGGGTCTTTTATTTTTCGGGACCCCGTCTCGTAAAATGGACCTCACCATTGGTCTCGGAATAGTCGAGATAGTCAAAATACACTAATGACTTGTCTCATTTGGACTCCGGGATGTTTTTGAATATTTAATTAATTAAATTAATTTAATTAAATAATTAATTAATTAATTTAATTAATATTTTATTAATAATTTAATCAGGTGGTCAAAGTGTAATTTCTAACAGTTGGGGGGTCAATTCGTAATTTCTGAAAGTTCAGGTTAATGTTCAAATTCAAAAGGTTCAAATTCAAAAGGGTTCAAATTCCATTTAATTTAAAACAATGGGCTGACACGTGGCAGGGGCGACCCGTACCCGCCCGAACCGGACCCGGATCCGACCCGAGAACCGACCCGGTCACCCCACCTTCTTCCCCGATTTTCCGGTGAAGCAGCGGTAGGGTTCCGGCGCCTTCTCCGGCGCCGGCGACCGGCCTCCGACGAGTTTTCCCCATTTTCAAAATGCCATTCTCTTCCTTCTTTCACGTAGATCACATCCCCAACCCCCATTTCGCTCAAAACCTCCTCCATCTCCACGAAATAGAGGGTCAAACCCTCGGTCAACTCTCCGGCCACCCATTTTTCCCCCACTTTCCCCCACTGTTTTGAACCCAATTCAATCCCATTCACTTTCTGCACTTCACAGGGTTATTTTAGGATCATTTAAAGGAAGTTTTACACATGAAATGATGAGGTTCAACCTCCATGGCCGAAACCTGCAACTAGGGATTTCTCCCTAGTTTCTCAACCATTCATTCTCATTCTTCTTGCAAAATAATCCCTACATTATTCTCTCTAAGATCCTATAATTTGAATCAATTAAAAATGCTTAAAAAAAATTGAAACAGAAGGGGTTTACCCGTGGCTTCTCTGTTGTTTCTCTCTCTAGCCGTGCCCACTTCCACCTTTCTGGTTCCTCTTCGAGCTTCCTCTCCTTCTTCACAGTCTAGAACTCTCTCTCTCTCTCTGTTTCTCTCTTCTTTCTCTTTCTTTCCTTCTCTTTTCTTCTCACCCGAGACACACCCTCATTTCTCTTCACTCTCTCTCTCTCTATATTTCTCTCTCTCTCTCTCCCTCTCCAAGACCAACCACTCTCTGCTGACTCTGCACCCCCCCCACTCCCTGAATTCTACTCACACACACAACCCCACCCATACCCCTTTGAGTGTGTAACACTCAAGGTCACACACACACACACAACCGGCACACACACAGTGCACTGTGCACTGTTATATACATATGTATATATATACACAAATAAAAACATATATATATATATATATATATTCTCCCAATTTAAATATGCATATAATATATATATACATGCACATGTAGCATACACATAATTGTACACATACAATACACACATCACATGCTTAATAATGATAATAATAATAATAATAATAGTAATAATAATAATAATAATAATAATAATAATAATAATAACAAAGAAAATAAATAAACAAAGAAAATAAAAAAAAAAAAAAATCCATGTCATAACAAATATGCTCTGATCTCATCATGTCACAATGCAATTTTAATGATGCATCTCATTCATACATAAAGCATGCTTTCAAGTACACAATTCATAATATCAACAGTTCTTCTAAGCATATAATTCACACACCACACTAACACATGCGATATACCCATAATCATCATCCAACTTAACAAGATAGCACGTAGCACATAAGCATGTGAACACTCAGGCAAACACGTGAACAATCAATGCAACAAAGCAAGTATTCCTAATCTCAATTATATTTCTTACTTAGCACAATATATCGTACCTGATAATCGATCTCAACTCAAGAAGGTGTACTCGAAGTATGGTAGAATCACAGTGAGAATGCCGAAGGTCAGATCACCTTCTCCTTGCCCTCTCGTGTTCCTAAAATCATAACAGGGATTCAGTTCATTGTTATTTGAATTATGCTATTCATCAAATTTTATGTCTTTAATTCATAAGTTTCTATTTTGCTAAATTAGACTCTACCATTGAGTCCGGAACATCGAAGAAAATAAGTTTAGGCTTTTGTAGAGTTCAATTCGGATACCTGGGTTCAAAAGGGCAAAACAGTCATTTTGCACCTTACATGGGTCCCTACATTTCGTGACCTCTTTTCACAATTCGGACCCCACGGTTGAATCCGGAATGCTCGAGATAATAAAGTTTCACTATTCGTTTACTAAATTTGGAGTTTGTTTGATAGCGTTTCAACCTAGGGGCATTTTGGTAATTTTAAAGGTTACTACGGGTCTTTTATTTTTCGGGACCCCGTCTCATAAAACGGACCTCACCATTGGCCTCAGAATGGCCGAGATAGTCAAAATACACTAATGACTTGTCCCATTTGGACTCCGGATGATTTTTAGAATATTTAATTAATTAAATTAATTTATTAATTAATTAATTAATTAATTAAATTATTATTTTATTAATATTTGAATCTGGTGGGTCTAATTGTAATTTCTCTAAAGTTTGGGGGTTAAAAGGTAATTTTCGAAAGTTCAGGACAGAATGGTAATTTTCAGAAGTTCAGGGGCAATTTCGTAATTTGCAAAACCCTATTCTACATTCGGATATCCAAACAGTGTATAGCGACAGAACAGGGATAGGATATCCCTATTCTGATTTCAATTTCTATTTCAATTTCTTATATTCGTTGCCAAACACTCCCATTCTCCTTTTAATTTAAAACAAGGGGGTGACACGTGGCAGGGGCGGACCGGCCCAAGCCCGACCCGACCCGAACCGACCCGACCCAGGTCCAGAACAGCCCTCCTTCATCCCCGATTTTCCAGTGATGACCAGTAGGGTTCCGGCGCCTTCTCCGGCGCCGACGACCGGTCTCCGGTGAGTTTTCTTGGTTTTTAAAATGCCATTTTCTTCTATTCTTTTAGAGGGTTCCATTCCTATGGTTGGTTTTTGGTTTGGCCCTTTAAATCTTCACGAAATAGCCCCAAACCGTAGCTCCGGTCAACCACGTTTTCTTGATTTCGAGCTTGGTCCTTAACTGTTTCGGTCTCCATTCTTCTCTAATAAGTTTTTGCACCTAATGTGGTTTGCTTCCTATCATTTAAAACGAGTTCAACACATAAAATATCACAACCCAATTCTCCCAGCCGTGACCTGCAACTCCCCATTTCTCCCTCTTCCCTTAACCATTTTGATTGATTCTTGTTGCGTTAAACTCCATTTTTCAAACCCTATAAGGCCCTACGATTTAAATCGACCATCATGCTAGAAAAAAAAATAAAACAGAAGCTAGACCTGGCATACCTATTTTCGGGTTTCTCCTTGTTGCAGCTCCTCCCCTCTTTCCTTCCTCCTCTTGGTCACTCCTGCTTCTTCAGAACTCTCTCTCCCTTGCTCTCAGTCTTTCCTTTCTTCTCTTTTCTTCCCACCCGAGACCAACACCCATACATCACTCAAACACCTCCATTTCTCTCCCTCGGTTACTCCCCCTTCACAGCCCCTTTCTCTGACTTTCCTCACCCTGCTCAGTCACCTGCTCTTCCCCAAATTTCCCTACAAAGCAGCTTTGCATTAAATGCAAAGCTGCCCTACACCTTACACCTATATATATATATCACTTATCACACACACACACACTAGACACACACACACCCATCCGAGACCTCACACAGTGCACACATGCACTTGTTATGTATACATATACCTATACACATATACATACACGTAATGTAGCCCACACACATATATACATACCACACATTCACATATGATACATACTTTCATCCCACATCTATATATATATATACATATATATACACATTCCATACATACATATAATATTCCATACATCTACATACATGATACACATGCATACACCATGCATATATATAATACACATGCTTCAAAAATTTACAATAACAATAATATACATATCACAAAATTTTCACATTTTTAATACCAACAATAATAATTAATACTAATAATAATAACAAAAATAACCATGAAAATTTTATATAAAAAAAAAAAATTTCCGGGTTATTACAGGTTGGATGTTGTAACAAACTACTATTTCTCTTGACCATACATGTGTAGAAGTCATGGACAAATATGATTGACTGATGAATCTATTCTTTTATTTTTTGTTAACTTAATGTATGGGTTAATATATGAATACCATATGTATTACGGTTAAATTTTTGCTTGTATATTTGTGAAACAGTTAGACGAAAAGTAAATGAGTTGTTTATTTTGATATGAATATTAAAGAGTTGCACTAGATTTAAATTGACTTGTACATAGTGTTATGCAAGTTGCACCAAACATTGTGTAGGTTGCACCTTACATTTTAAAGAGTTGCTCCTTAACGTTGTGAGGGTTGCACTTGGTTTAGTAAAACACTCATATTTGACTTAAGCATAATGTTATGTAAGTTGCACCAAACATTGTGTAGGTTGCACCTTACATTTTAAAGAGTTACTCCTTAACGTTGTGAGGGTTGCACCTGGTTTAGTAAAACACTCATATTTGACTTAAGCATAATGTTATGTAAGTTGCACCAAACATTGTATAGGTTGCACCTTATGTTTTAGAGAGTTGTTCTTTAACGTTGTGAGGGTTACACTAGGTTAAGAAAAATACTCATATTCAACTTGGTTTACAACGTTATGACCGTTTGAATTGCAAGCTATCATAAAACTAAAAAAAATTAAAATATGCATAACACAAAATTTATTACATGATTTGTCCAATCACAAATAGAGACTTGAGCATTCTTTACAAACTAAAGTCTTAACATCATTACAAAACACTATTACAGAAACAAGATATTACAAAAGATTTTTTTCTTAAGATCTAATATAGGCTATGGCAAGTACATTAAATTGCTTTTTCTCTCAATTCGAAGATAATGCAAAAAAATAGCAATTGTTAGTCCAATAATCATCTAAGAGAAAATTGTACAGTACTAATAAACTGTCATTTTCTTTTCACACTTTCCAAAATTTTCCTTCAACTTAGTAATATTCTTTTCTCTTTTCCTAACAATGGTCTTTAAGCTCTCCATCTTTATTAATTGTTGGTTTTTTCTAGCCATGTTCTTCTCTATTTTATTCTCTAGTTTATGGACCTTCTGCCTTAAGTTGTTGATGATTTGCTTTCCACACTCACATATTATAGGGTCATACCACACAAAAAAATGATAGCCACCAGCATCCTATAATCATTTCAAAAGGTAAGTTAGACTAATCAATCATAAGATTTAAAATCATTAAATACAACCCTTACCTTATGCATTTGACAACACATAAATCTTATGCTAGGGTTCTCAAATGTCCAAGATTGTTCATTATATTGTTTTGCCCATAATTACAAATACAATCTTCCATGAAGCCCACTGACTCAATGGAGTTATTGTTGTTACTTGTTATTGGCCAAGAAATTTCTAACAGGTACAAAGTGTTGCTCAATATTGCATTTTTATTTTTCTTGATTAAGAGTTGATATCTATTAAAAAACTTTGGGAGCTCATGAATACCCTAAAACATAGAAACAACAACATATAAGTAAAAAAAAAGGTAATTGAATTTTTTCCCCTAATGTTATGAGGGTTGCACCAAGTTTAAAAGAACATAATATTCAACTTCATTCACAACAGTATAAAAGTTGCACCTTATGGTTGTAAAGGTTGCACCTTACGGTTTAGTGAGTTGCTCCCAAACGTTTTGATTGTTGTACTAGATTCAGAAAAAAAAGGAAGATTTTAGTTTTGAAATTAAACATATTTGAACTAAAAATGAACTACTATAAAAGAAACTCCAACCTTTATGAAATGCATGAAGGGATGAAATTTTAGGAATTAAAAATATAAACTCCGGAAAGAAAAAATTTATAAATTATAATAAAATTAAATTTAGCTTAGAATCTAATGTTCAATACACAAAGATAAACCCTAACCCTCCTAAAAGGTTCAATGAGAGACAAACAGAGAGAGAGAGTTCTTTACCTATTCGCAAAAGTAACCCATGACAAACGAACGAACGACAATGGTGACGGCGTCATGGTCAGAGACGATGGAAACAATGAGTGAGCAATGGAGCTGGATCTTGATGAACCAAATAAGGGTGATTGGTTTCTTACGCATAGATTTTAAAATGATTTTGGTTGAATACCTATGGGTATTTGTGTCAATTTCCTTTACTTTTGGAAGGGTATTTTTGTCATATGAAATGTGAAAGGTATAAAGTTGATTTATTTCTAATTTTTTAGATCTCTTTATAATTTAGCCTATAAAGATAGACTTTTCCTAATTCTACCTCTAACACTGATTGAATCCTAATTTTACGTCAAATAAGTGACTGATTCATAATTGTCCCTATACAAATACAATTTTTAATATACATACAAATACAACATGCATACATGGTAATGAACTATTTTCTTGAAAAATACTTATTGTATCTAAGTTAAATTATTAAAAAAGGCTTTAAATTTTTTATTACAAAAAACTTAATATTATTTAATTACCAATGTAACTAAATATGGTCTGTTAGTCTTGTTCATTTTAGTTTTGCACTATACAGTTGCCTACTCTCAGTAGGCGTCCTCTAGCATATTCTGCTAAGCTTAGAGACTGTTCATTAATCTCTTACAAACTTTTTCTTTCTTTGTAGTACTTGAAATATACATGGTTGAATCTATGTGAGCTTTGTGAAAAGCTCAAGAGTAACACCATGCCCTGTTGTGGGTTTAAGGAAAACCTGGATAAAATACAGTTTTTTCATGGATAGCACTTGAAAATATTTATAAAGCTACCAACATTTAGTAAATATACTTGAAAGTTAGGTTCATGTATTACAATTTTCATTCAAAGATTTATGCCAGTAAGTTCAATAAAACATACAGTTTAATTCAAATAGTACAACTAAAATCAGTTCAAATAGTCAAACAGTATAATTAAAATCAGTTCAAACAGTCAAATAATACAGTTGATAAATGATTTATGAAATTCAGTAATGCCATCCGGACAATATCTATCAGTTAGTACAATATAGTCAGTTGTATCATATATGACATGTTGCACAATATGAATCAATCTGTGTAATAACCCGGAAAAAAAAAAAATTTTTTTTTAATATAAAATTTTCTTTGGTTATTAAATATTTTTTTTTATTTATTATTATCATTATTATTGTTAAGTTTTTTTTTTTTTTTTTGAGGCATGGATTATATATATGCATGGTGTATGTATAGTATGTATGTATATATGTGTAGTGTAATGTATGTGCATGTAAATATAGATATGTGTATGTATGTGTTATATAGCAGTGTGTGTGTGTATTTGTGACCAACTGAATGTGTGTGAGGTGGCAGCTAGGTGTGTGTGTGTTTAGTGTGTGTGTCTAGTGTATGATGATTGATATATATATGTAGGTGTATAGGCAGCTTTGCATTAAATGCAAAGCTGCATTTGGGGAGAAACAAGGGGCTGATGCAGGGTGAGAGAAGTCAAGGAAGGGGGGCTGATGTGAGGGAGACGTGTGGGAGTGGAAGTGTTAGATCTAGGTGGTCTCGGTTGGGAAAGAAAAGAAAGAAATGAGAAACCGTGGGCAAGGGAAAAGCTGAGAGGCGACTGTGAAGAAGGAGAGGAAGCTCGAGGAATGACCCAAGAGGAGAAAGGAAGAGGGGAGCAACCACAACAGGGAGGAATCCGAAACTGGGGTAAGTAGCTTAGCTACTGTTTTATTTTTTTAAAAAGCACTATACTTAAATCTGATCTTAGAGCCTTATAGCACGTGAGATATGGAACACACTACAAGAAAAATGAAAGAAAATGGTTAAGGGGAGAGAGAGAACTTCCCAGTTGCAGGTCTCGGTCATGGGGTGTTGGGTTTGGTATTTTATGTGTAAACCTTTGTTTAGAAGGTGGGAAATTCATGGGGTAAGGTGCAGAAACCATTTGGGATCGAAATGGGGGTTAAACCTTGACCGAGGAATCACAAAAATGAAAGAATAAGGGTCGGCCGGAAGTTTGACCGAGGGGTTAACCCCCTATTTCGTGAAAACCTGATGATTTGAATCCAAAACCAAGCATATATATGGGATCTACGCGAAAAACCGATGAGAAACACATTTAGAAACCTTGAAAATCTCGCTGGAGATTGGTCGCCGGCGCCGGAGAAGGCGCCGGAACCCTACTGGTTCACCGCCGGAAAGTCGGGGAAGAAGGGAGGCCACCGGGTCGGGTTTCGGGTCCGGGTCGGGTCCGGTTCGGGCGGGGCTGAACCGCCCCTGCCACGTGTCGCGCTGATGTTTTAAATTAAAAGGGGATTGGGTTTGTTTGGTTACGGATATAAGAAATTAAAAAAATTTAAATTGAAATAGGAACAGGGATATCCTATCCCTGTTCTGGATAAGTCCCTGTTTGGCTATCCGAATAGGGAATAAGGTTTTTCACAATTACAAAAGTGCCCCTGAACTTTTTGATATTTACAAATGTACCCTGAACTTTCAGAAATTCACTTTAACCCCTAAACTTTGGAGAAATTACAAATTGACCCTCCTGAATTAAATATTAATAAAATATTAATTAAATTAATTAATTAATTAATTAAATATTCTAAAATAATCCGGAGTCCAAATGGGACAAGTCATTAGTGTATTTTGACTATCTCGACCATTCTGAGACCAATGGTGAGGTTCGTTTTACGAGACGGGGTCCCAAAAAATAAAAGACCCGTAGTAACCTTTAAAATTACCAAAATGCCCCTGAATTGAAATGCAGTCAAATGAACTCCGAATTTAGTAAACGAATAGTGAAACTTTATTATCTCAAGCATTCCGGACTCAACCGTGGAGTCCGATTTGTGAAAAGAGGTAACGACATGTAAGGACCCGTGTAAAGTACAAATTGACTGTTTTGTCCTTTTGAACCCAAGCGTTCGAATTGAATTCTACGAAAGCCTAGACTTATTTTCTTCGATGTCCTGGACTCAATAGTAGAGTCTAATTTAGTAAAATAGAAACTTATGAATTAAAAACATAAAATTTGATGAATAAAATAAATTCAAATGACAATGAACTGAGTTACCTGTTATGATTTTAGGGACACGAGAGGGCAAGGAGAAGGTGATCTGACCTTCGGTATCCTCACCGTGATTCTACCATACTACGAGTACACCTTCTTGAGTTGAGGTCGATTATCAGGTACGATATATTGTGTTAAGTAAGAAATAGAACTGAGATTAGGGATACTTGTTCTGCTACTTTGATTGTTCACATGTTTACTTGAGTGTTCACCTGCTTATGTGCTTCCTGCTGTCTTGCAAAACTTGGATGATGATTACGTGTATATTGCATGTGTTAGCGTAGTGTGAGAATTATATGTTTTGAGAACTGTTGACATTATGAAATATGTGATTAAAAGCATGCTTTATGTATGAATGAGATGCATCATTGAGATTATATCATCATATGATGAAATCAGAGCATATTGGCATAGTGTGATTCCTTGGACATGGCGTGAGTTAAGCACTTGCTGCTTCGCATTATGAGGGTGTAGATCCTGTGGTGAAAAACCCAAAATCGGCCATTAGGTACTTACGAGCCTGACGGATTCCGGACCGTGAAGCGAGACTTACGTGGCGGTACTCATGCCAGCGGAGAATGACCGTATCATGAGACATGGGTGGGCATAGAGTTGCATGGGTGTGTCACGCATCCTGTTCATATATTGCATAATGTTCATATACTGCCATTATGATATCGAATGCCATATAGAAATAACTGTACACTTGCACATGCCACGACCTTAGTTTTGTTTCTTGCATTAGCATTATATTGTACCAGCATGTTGAGCTGACCCCTTTAATGGGGCAAACATTTCAGATGATGTCCCAGCTGTACGAGACGTGGAGATGATCTGATTAGGGACTATGTTAGGCCCAAGGGGCGCTTTTGATATTGTATAAGGGCTTAAGCCCGAGATTGTATCTTATTTTGTATGTAGTGAACAACTGGACCAGACCTTGTGTATGTATCAGAATAGTGTATGGAATGTATATAATTACACTGGATCGTCTTTATTTCTTTATTATTTTATTTTCTTTTGTCTCGTTAATCGCGCCTCGGGTTCGCTGGAATTCGGGGTGTGACAATCTGTCTAATAAGTGGTATCATATAGATGAGACATTGCACAATATGAATTAGTTAGTGTTATCATATAGATGATACATTTGCAATTTAGAGCTCGCAACTTATAAGGGCTTATCGGAAGAGTGTCATCGGCGATTTTCCTTGTCCTTTTTGATGATCCTAAATCATGGATCAACACACATCGATACTTATTATTGCTTATCATAGCTTTAAGTATCTTCTTACTTGATCATAATTCCTTTTGAACTTAGTCTTACAATTTAAGATTCCCTTAAGTTTTTTATTTAGGGTTCCTAACGTTTCATAGTTTGTGTTGTGGCATACTTTAGCCCTTAGGGGCATTTTGTTCATTTACCTTTTTATGATCCATATAGTTCGATTCGTCATTTGCCTAAACGGATTATATTTTTTTACTCCCGAGGGTCCTTAATATATTAGTAAAGATCCCTCTATACTTTTATACTCTTATAGTAGCTTCATTATGTCATAGGGACGTATTCCTCATTTTACAATTTGTTTCAGTGTTCTATTTTTTTCAAACAAACATCGTCGTTAAGTCCAGAATGTTGAAGATACTAAACTAAGCCTTTTTCAGATCTTAACTAGCCTTCGTGAGGCTTATCTTAGGTCTAGGAGCATTTTCGTGTGAATTGATGTGTAAATTATTTTACCTATGTTAAGTGGAAATATAGGTACAAAAAATAACTATGAAGTATGGAAAAAAAAACCCTTAAAATAATGAACACTGTAGGTTTTTATTTAAGAAAATCAGTTGGCCAATTTTCTAATCGATTGGCCAAAATTTAGGTTGTAGGCTTTTGGAGTGAAATTGTCTGGCCAACTTCACGAATTGGCTCACCAAATCTAAGGCAGTAGGTCACTGGACTTAAAGAAGTTGGCCACCTTAAGAACTCGGTTGGCCAATTTAATGGCAATGAGTTATTAGAGCAAAATTGGTTGGCCAGTTCTTATGTTCATAACCAAACTTAGTTGACCTTTTTACTATACGTATCTAATCATTTTATTAACCTTGAAACCCCTAAAGATTGGTACAAATGTACCCGATCATCCAACATGTATAAGCAAGTATTTAGGAAAAAGAGACTAAAACTATAATTTAAATAAAGAGGTGACCATAATTATCATAATGGATCATAGACATAGGAGGTCACATTTGAGTCTTAGGGCTTGAGGCATGACAAGGTTTTAACACCCCGTTTTGTATTCATCATCTTTGATAATAGATCTTTTGTTGTGCTTCGCTCGTGGACATAGGCTATTTGCTTAACCACATATGTGATTATTTGTTTTTTACTTTGTTATTTCGTTTCCATTGCACAACAATATCCATCTACTTACATGTGTATGTATATATATACACACACACACACATATATATATCACCTCATGGAAAATCATATACATACACATACATATATATTTTTATTTTAGACTAAATGAGAGGTCTAAAAAGCCCTTACATCACCAAGAAGCCTCCACTGTAAAGAGAGAAAGGAAAAAGAGAAAACTTAATCTTCTCATCTATGGCTGCTATTACAGTTCACATCCCAATCTCCCATCACCAAGCTCAAAACTCCAGGTTCTTTTTATGATATATCCCTCACACACTCATATACATATATGCCTTCATGTATATACACACTTTCTAGCATGTATTGTAAAGAGAGGAGAATGGAAATATAAAAGAAAAGAGGTTTGAATTTAGAGAGAGGGGCTAATGAAAAGTGGGAGGGAAATTGGCTAATTATATAGAAGAAATGATGGTAGTTTAATTTCCTCGATGGACACTTGTGTGGTCCATGTTAGTTTTAAAGGTTTTCAACTAAGAGTATCTCAGTAATTTTGATGATAACAAGGCATTCATTTACAAAGGTTGCAAATATGCAAACGTTCACATAAGAAAAAAGTTGTTCATTTTGTCCTTGATTGTGGAAAAGATGTGGTCGGGCTCGTTCCCCACAAGCTTCCTACGTATCACTCTAAGCTAAATCAGGTCGTTCGTAGGTTGTTGATAATAAGATGTGTTGCCTAGATATTTACCCTAGAGGGGGAGTGAATTGGATATTTTGAAAATATTGATTTCTTTTAAAAATCTTTAAAAATAAATGTTGTAAATGCACAAGTAAATCAACAATAAAGAAAGAGAAAGAGAGCAAACACAATAGTTTACGAGGTTTGAAAACTTCCTACGTTGTCAACTCAAGCATCCTTACTTGAGTTTTTCCACTATTGTGAGATCCTTGCAGGTGGAGACCAAAACCTTTACAAAATGAAGATTGCAACCCTCTTATCCCAGCAAAATATACCATTTTATCTCACTAGATAACATCTACCCATAATTCTCACTATAATGAGATGATACAATGTTATTTACCAAAAGGTACTCTCTTCATGAGTAAATTTGGTGTAATAAAATGCCCAGTCTTTATAGAGAGATCTGGTGTAAGCTTAAAGTATTTAAGATAAGTAGAACTTTTAAATCTACATTTTTAATGTTTGGATCTAAAGTAAAAAATAGAGATGTAGAAGTGTAAACATATAAAGAGATGACATAGAATGCTTTAAAGAACCTCTATTTACAGCCCTTGAAAAAATATGTTCGTTGTTTTTCAAAAAGAGTTATTTCCCACCCTCTCTCCCTTTTTGTTTGTTCAAAATTTGAATCTTGATGTGCCAAATCAAAAAATTCAGTTGACTTAATCATTAACCATTCGACTAGATTGAGGACTGGTCGACTAATTAAGTCAATTAAATTGTTTAGAGGGTTTGAGATTCATTTGTTCAAGAACAATCAGTCGACTGGTTTTTTGGATTAGTCAACTGGTTCTGATGTACACTGTTTTTATCTTTGAGAAATAGTCCATTGATTCTCCTTAGAGGTCGATTGTATTGGTTAGTAAGTTCAGGTTATTTTATGAAAAAGGTCACTCAGTTAACTGGTTTTTGTAACTGGTCGACTAGTTTGATCAATGTAAAAATAAGCCTTAAGAATCAGTCAACTAGTTCTATGAACTGGTTAACTAGTCTAGACAATGAGTGACCTAGGGTTTTTGGGTAAGTGGAGGCCTATACCTAGTATTGAGGATTTGGTGAAGGGTGTCCTTGACCTCAAGTATTTCCATCTTGGTCTCTCCATGCTTCCTCTCATTGTGCTCATAGAAAGAGTCTACTCGGAGCTTGAGAATGTGAATATCATTCTCTATGGCCTCTATCCTCCTTTTAGTTATTTCAGATAGAGTTTTGGAGATATTGGATTTAATGGTCCGAATTTGGGTTTAGAGTCCATAGTCTATTTCCCAGAGAAGAGTGATGATGGAAGAAGACTCTAGAGTTGGAACTGGAGGATAAGAAGGTGAGGTGGTTTGTGTGGTAGGGTGAGTGGAAGAGGAGTCTTTTGGGTTTGCTCAGATGGGTGAGTGTAAGCACATTTGGGGATCAATCATTGGTTAGTGGTCTTGTATAAATGTCTATGTAGATGGGGGTGTAGAAGTCAGTTTCACCACCAAGGCCAATTTGGTGACATTTGAAGAAGGTGGTAAGGTGGTTGCTATATGGGAGGATGTGTAATGTTCCGGATAATTTTAATAATTAATTAAAATATTTAATAATTGTTTATTATGTGCTAATTAGTGATAACTAATATAATGAGTAAATTAGGACTTGACATGTTACTATTAGTGGTCAAATTCTATTATTAGATGTAATACAGTTTTTCAAGTACTAGTTCTTTTATTTAGTTGTACTTTTTATATTTTTTTTTATGTTTGAAAATTTTATAAAGTGGTCTGATTGAATAAATAAGTAAATAATTAATTCAAGATTTATATGAATAATGAGTATATAAATAAGTGTAATGAATACACTTGATGGAAATTAAATGGAGGACAAATAATAGCTCACTAACAAATATAGTATATGTGCATAGTTTATATATATATATATATATACATATACACGTGGGTGTAGGGATATATATATATATATATATATATATATATACACACACATTACTCACAAAATACAAAAAGGGGATGCAACGAAAAGTGACGTGTGTGGGTGTGGATTCGTGGTGGCAAAATCACTTCTCAAGAAAAGTCCCAAAAACCAAAAGTTCAAGTAAGTTGTGCATGGCAGCATTTAAACTTGCCCATGGTAGCATAAGACACACACACACACACACACATATATATATATATATATTAGGATTTATAAAATAAATACATATATGTATTAAAGGGTTGGTTAGAGTCGTTGGACTAAAGCCGCATTACAGCAGGTGGCCAAGCGCAATAACATGCCCTAGTGTGGTATAGCTATACATAGGTGGTCTATAAAAAAAGTGCAAATGGTGGAGACTGTACCACTGCAATATGTAATGTGTAGGTGGATTAATTTGGGGACATAATCACATTCTAAGAAAAAAGAAAAAGGTAAAAGTATGATAAAAAATGAAAACACTGCATGCGGCAGTGTGGACACAAAGGACGAGGGGGCTATTCTTATATATATATATATGTATGTATACAATTTGATTGAATTAATAAAACAAAAGTAATGTTTAACTTCCCTTTTTAATGATTGACTAACCCTTACACACTTTTGTGTAATTTTGGGAGTATGTTGGGTGAGCTGGTAAGGAGGGTTCAACTTGTATATACAATAAGGATTCATCTTCAGCTTCAAAATTCATTCTCACTCTTCTTAACAGCCGTGAGTCCTTAAGCCTCTCTCTATTTCCCTCACCTTTCTCTATTAAAGATCCTTTTAAGTGCTGAAAAACTTATGAAGGATTGGGACATCATTTCTTATTAATTTCTACATTAAAATTATTACTCTTGGTTGGTGGAATTAATATTACAAGGAGGTTAAGAGGAATATTAGAAACATTTGGTATGCTCTACACTTCACTAGTAGTATATAATCTTGATCTACTTCATGTTAATGTTATTTTTATCTCTCATAAATTTTTCTTATGTTTAAATTAGATTAGAAATGAATTATGTTGAATACATGGTAGCCATTCTCCCATATGTTGATTATATAATTATAAATGTTGAAGCATGCATATCAAGTGTTTATTAAAATGCAAATGTAAATTTATTTGGTTATTTTAGCTTGATATTAGTTACTGGTTTTTTTTTTTTTTTTTATAATGTATCTTTTGTGAATATTTTATTGTGGCTCATTAAACTTAAATATTAGAGGGAGGTTTGGTGTGTCTAAATAAATTCTCTTGGTGGCTTGATATGCCAATAAAAAATAATTAGTGTTTATGACCCAGAATATACATTGTGTTTGGGATTATGTCTCCCTTTGGTCTTATCCGTAAACTCGTGCAGGAGGTTGCCTTGGTCCTTTGGGTTAGTAGCCCGAAAACGGCTGATTTGATACTACGAGTCCGTATTGTGTCGATATTGTGATTTGTTAGCCTTAAAAGTTTTCAACTAAGGACATATCAGTAATTTTGATGATCACAATACATTATCCAATGGACTAATGGTTTATTCAAGTGACAATGCAAATAGGTTATTTAGGTCAAAGAAGATTGTTGACTAAGAAAATGACGAAAGCCCATCAAGTTAAAAGATTTCACTCAAGAGCATGTTCCAAAACAAAGATCAAAACAAGAGGAATACTCTCATGATGACTCAAGCAAGGTGGACTCACTCAAGTCCGAAGGATTCAAGTGAAAACTTTCATTTTTCCTTATTTTGGGTTCTAGATTTTGAGTTACCTTAGGATTAGATTAATCATTGGTTGTAAGCTCTAATTATTTAAAATGATCATCCAAAGACTAACCTCAACTGATTTTTTCAAAACAAAGCTTTTAACTTGAAATTTTGAAAGATCAAAAGGTTTTGGCAAAAGTATACTAAAAAAGAAATAAGTTAGAAGACACTCACTATCTAAACCAATCGACTAGTTTTTGAAACCAGTCGACTGATTCTTAAAGCTTGTTTGTCACACTGATAAAACTAGTTGATTGATCCTAAGAACCAGTCAATTGAGTAATGTTTTATAAAACTGTCTAAGCATACTGTCCAAATCAATCGACCTCCAAGAAGATTCAATCGACTGTCTTTAAAGGCAAAATAAGTGTACAAACAAAACTAATCGACTGATTCATAGAGCTGGTCGATTGAATGACCAATTGATGAATTGCCTAAGCACATTATCTAAATTAGTTTACCTAAAAGCTATATCAGTCGACCACTTCTCAAAGGCAAAAATAGTGTATAAATAGAACCAGTCGACTGATACCCAAAACCAGTCGACTGATTATTTTTAACCAAATAAACCTCAAACCCCCTAGACAAATTAGTTGACCTAATCAGTCGACCAATTGTCATTGCAGTCGACTGGTTGATGATTCAGTCGACTGATTTTGTTGATATGGCAATCGTTAATTCAAATTTTGAATAGACAAAAAAGGGAAAAATGATTTTTTTTAAAAGCAACGATCGTATACTTTAAAAAGCTATAAATAGAGGTTCTTTAGAGCTTCCTAAGTTATCTCTTACAAGCTTACATTATCACATCTTTGCTATTGACTTTAGATCTACCATCTTCCAAATCTACATCTAAAGGTTCTACTCATCTCAAATACTCAGAGTTTACACCTGATCAATCTTTAGAGAGTGAGCATCTGATTGTACCAAAACTACTCTAGAAAAGAGTGATATTTTGTAAACATCTTTGTATAATCTCAATGTGGTGAGAGTTGTGGGTATGTGTTACTTGGTGAGGCAAAATGACATATTTTGTTTGGATAAGAGGGTTGTGGTCTTCTCTTTGTAAATGTTTGGTCTCCACTTATAATGAGGTCACTACAATGGAAAAACTCAAGTGGGGATACTTGAGTCAAGGACGTAAGAAGTTTTCCAAACCTCATAACTACTATGTTTGCTATCTTTCTCTCTTTCTACTCTTATATATTTACTGTGCATTTACAACATTCATTTTTGAAAAACGAAAAGAAATCAATATTTGTGAAATACCCTATTCATCCCCCCTCTAGGGTAAATATATGGGCAACATGGTTGATCCTTAATTTTTAGTAGTAATTTGGTTGGTAGTAAGATAACTTGGTAAATAAATGAACAAATAAAGGTTTGATAGGGGAAATTTGTATAAATTTGTGATGACTTTGTAACAACTTCTTGTGATTTGATATAAATTATATTTTTATTTGATGCTAATAAATTATATGCATAATAGAATTGGAATGTTGAATATCACTACACTAGCACAAGCATTCACTTTCATCATTCACATTTTTCCGTTTGTTAGATGTTCTTACGGGACGTTGTTCTAACCTCCTACTAGTTTTAGGGAATGGTAAGGAGTCTAATGCTTGATTACTTGACGATATTTTTTTGGGATACTTATTTTTTTAGCATGTGCACCTTTTTCATGACTGGTGTATTTTATTTGATGCAATTTAAATTTAAAATTGTAAAACTAAGAACTTAATATCTATATTTTGGAGAACTTTGAGGGATTACATGTTATAAACTTAGATCCTATTTATTAACTTACCCTTACTATGGGAAGGCGATGATGGAATTGAAGAGTGAAGACTGATACTTAAAAAATCAATGCAATATTATTATTTTGTCTAACTAAAATGTCGACTAGCTTGTATTATGGCCATTTTAAATTTTTAGGGCAGGACAAGATGCCTCATTTCTTCTTGAGGCAATCATTCAAATGATGAAGAATGATGTGAGTATAGACACTTCACTTTGTGACCCTTGATTAGGTAGTAGTAATTCAATAGTTATGCTAAGAAACCTACTTCCATTAGGACTCTTTCTGACAGAGTCCTAGTCCAAGTAGGAATTTTCTCCAATAGAGTCCCACTCCCATTAGAATTCCTTTTGACAAAGTCCTAGTCCGAATAGGACTTTTCCTTATAGAGTCCTAGTCCAACTGGACTCTTCTTGACAGAGTCCTAGTCCAAGTAGGACTCTTTCCTGGCACTAATCTTATTCCCATTAGGACTCTTCCCGATAGAGTACCGGTTCCAGTAGGACTCCTCCTAACAGAGTCTTATTCCTATTAGGACTCCTCCTGACAGAGTCCTAGTCTAAGTAGGACTCTTCCTAATAGAGTCCTAGTCTAAGTAGGGCTCTTCCCGATAGAGTCCCACTCTTATTAGGACCCCTCCAAATAGAGTCCTAGTTTAAATGGAACTATTTTTGATAGAGTCCCACTCTCGTTAGGAACTCTCTTGATAGAGTCCCGGTTCTATTAGGACTCCTTCTAACAGAGTCCCAAGTTTAAGTACGACTCTTCCCGATATAGTCCCAATTTCGTTAGGATTCTCTTGCTAAAGTCCTAGTCCAAGTAGGACTCTTCTTATCAGAGTCCCGGTTCCATTGGGATTCCTTTTGACGGAGTCCTAGTCCAAGTATGACTTGTCCTGAAAGAGTCCCATTTTTGTTAGGAGTTTTCTACCAGAGTCCCAGTCCAAGTAGGACTCTTCCTAATAGAGTCCCAATCCTGTTAGGATTCTCCTGACAAAGTCATAGTCCAAGTAGGACTCTTTCCGATAAAGTCCCACTCTTCTAAGGACTCTCCTGCCAGAGTCCTGGTCCAAGTAGGACTTTTCTTGATTGAGTCCCACTCCTGTTAGGACTTTCTTGACAAAGTCCTAGTCCAAGTAAGACTCTTTTTGATAAAGTTCCATTCCCATTAGGACTCCTCCTGACAGAGTCCTATTCCTATTAGGACACTTATTGACAAAGTCCTATTCCTATTAGGAGTCCTCTTGAGAGAGTCCTAGTCCAAGCAGGACTATTCTTGATAGAGTCCAACTCCTATTAGGACTCTTCTGCCTATCGGATGGCGTTTCAATAAATTTGGCACCTTTTTGCCCACTAAGGGCATTTTGGTAATTTTGGCATAATGCTACCTTCAGTAGGAATTCCTAGTCACCTGAGGGGAATTTTTTGTAATTTTCATATCATTTTACCTATCTAGGGGTACTTTGGTAATTTCAGCCATTTTGGTGAAAAATCATGTCATGTGGCAATTTAAAGATTCTCTACTGAATTGGGGGCAATATGGTAATCTTGAGTGATAGTAATCTATTTAGGCATAATTAGGACTTTCCACTTTTAGAGTTTCCACATATTTGGTTGCTAGATATTTCCTTAAATGGAGATACATCGAACTTGGACGTTTTCATTTTAGCGTTTATTTTCCAATTAAACTATATTTCTTTTTTATCTCATTGCATCTTGCTTGTAGACATAAATTCTATTGGTTCATGCATTGTTATAATGATTTATTAATTCATTTAGTTAGAATAACTAATTCCTTAGGATAATTATTTAATTTTTTATTTATTTAATTAGATGATTATCACTCAAGGCATGATCTTAACCCTTCATTTTAGGGTTACATCTTAGACCCTTGGATCAAATCTCAATATTTTACTATATATAGAGCCCCATAGCCATCAGTTTTAGGGGACAAAATTTTCATAGCTCTACGGTGTTAGTTTAATTCTAGAGTTCTCTCTACAAGAACTCTCTCTCTCCCGAGGCCGAACCCTACCAAAGTGACAGCCTCCTTTCACGAAGTAAGCCGAAGCTATGATTTCCAAACCGAAGAACAAACTGGAGATTTTCCCAACTGAAGCATCCAGATCAGACTTTCCTAATCAACGTGCTGCCTGACTCCCATGACTGAATAAGGTACGCTCTCAAACCCTTAACAGTTTTCTTTAGATTCCGGTTGATATATCATCTTTTATCACTTTTGATAAAAGATGACAAATAGGAAACTACGTGACTTTGATTCTATTTTCTAAATGGATACGTAGGAAGCCTTCGGACTCGAGTCAGATCTATTTTTTTATCTTTTTTGTTTTATTTTATTTCTTCATGCTAGATCTTTTATTATTTATCTTTTCTAAGCTCACATATCTTTCTTCTGTTTTCTTATGACAAAATAGCCTTGCAAGTCAATATTTGAGGTCGATCCATTCGGATCAGGTGGGGTGGGCGCCTAACAGCTTCCCACTCCATACCTTAGTCCCCGAGCCTGTTTATTTGATTTTTGCTTTATTTCAGTGTTTTATCTTTCTTTTGATCCATGTCAAGGAATTTCTTAGTATGTATTTAGGATTAAAAGTGATGTAATTCTTATTTCATTCCTTTCAATTTTTCCTTTATATGTATTGTTTAACTTGTAATGAGTTTGCTTATTTCTTGCCCAAAAATAAGCTAGCTACTTCTCAATTTCTTTATCTCCCATATGAGGCGTTCCTTCCCACCCTTAGGGAAGGAGACAATCAAAATCCCTCTAAATCCATAAAAATATCCTTTTTCTGGTGTTGGCACCCACAGTGGCGACTCTATTGGGGACTAAAGAGGGCTAGACTCGATGAAGCATTCACTTCAAGGCTATTTTGTTTATTTGCTTTACGTTCATTTGATGTTTATGCTTTATGATGGATGTATTGATGTATGGATGCTTGAATGTATAGATGGATGAATAAAAAAAGGACTAAAATTTGAATGCCTTGCACACACATCACTTCGTACATTACATTTGTACTACATACCCTCTAAACTTTGGACAGTTAGTAGCCCTCGCCCCTTATGCTCACTAATCTTGACGGGTGTCGTCGGTGAAAGCCCTCCACTCCTTGATCAAATATTGCTTGACCGAGGACAGTATATTCTAGTGTCCTTAGGATGGTAATAAAAATGCGATGCAGTACCATTTAACTATAGTCAATACTACTTAACCGGGGACACTACCCTAGATTCACGATTTAGGACAATAAACCTAGTTTTGGTAAGACACTCATAGACTTTTTGTGTAGTTTGGCGCAATTAGAAAAAGCCAAGAAAGTTGAAAAGAAATACCCCTCTCTGTCGACTGATCGGCATAGGGGTTGACTGTCGCTCGGCATAAAGGTGAGTGCCTAATCGGCACTCGCTGTGTGCCGATCGGTACATAGAGAGGGCACTTTCTCATTTTGCCAAAATGTTAAAATTCTTATTTTTTTTCCAAAAAGTTTTGACTTTTTTCACTAATGGGCCAACAAAATGACTTTCAAAAGGAACTTTTTAGACTTATTCTTAACGTATAATCCTTCTGAATCAACTCAAGTTCAAATCATGATCGATTCTAATAAAATTTCTGAATCAATTCAATTTTTTTTTTCGATTCTCTGGGAATCTTTCCCTCAAAGTCTAAAGGTCATTTCGTTGGGATTCAAGTTAGAAACTAGGGTCTTGACTTCCAAGATTTCACAATTCGGATTCTTTAGTCATTTTAAAAATCAAGTCAGGCTCTAATCTATGGCTTCCCCTTTCAATTCTTCTTATTATGCCAATTACTCGAGATAGGTTTCAATTCCTTTTCAAGAGTCACATCTCTTTAGGATCTTCATCTCGTTAATCATGGTTCATCTTGACCACTCTGTTAGAGTCTAATCAATTCAACTAGGATTACAACTTCCCAAACTTTATTAATTCTTTCCTCATTCAAGCAAATCATTCCATCCTCTCAGAGGCTACCCAGGCATTATGCCCCTACCCTTTTTTTCAAAAAAAGAAAAAAATCAAAAATCCAAATTTCAAAATTCACAATCATTTGTGCTTCATTTTCTAAGGAATGGTCTTCTTTTACATTTAGATTGAAGCTTATCCTACTCAAAATTTTGAAATAAAAAAAAAAAAAACTCTGTGGACTATTAGCTTGGATTCAAATTCCTCTGCACTCATTTGGTGACCAAAAAATTCATTGAACTTTCCTACCCTATTGCAGCTCTTATACCCTCAGTTGAGTCCAAAAACCATAGCATCAAAATCAAATCAATCATTGTACCTTGTCACTATGGATCATGATCAATTACTTCAAGATTTTGGCTGAAATTAGAAAATACATGGCCGATTATAGGGATGAAACATAGAGACTTTCCCAAATAGTCCAAGAATTGTTACAACAATGGTTACCACCACCTCTACCACTCTTAGCAGGACCTAACAATGCTCCCAATAACCAACCACCTATACCTCCCTAACATCATCAACATGCCGAAAATGTAGCCACACATGATCAATTTAATCTCCTCGAACAAAATGGGCTTCCAAAATGAAGTCAAAACTCAAGAGAAGCCTAACACCAATGAAAATGATCTTCTCAAAAGGCTTGAAAAGATGGAAGCCTTACTATGCAAATCCAATTGTGGGGATGACATGATTGATATCCACAAACTCTCCTTACATCTAGAGGTCTGTTTGCCCTACAAGTTCAAAATGCCGGACTTAGACAAATTTAATGGGACCACATGCCCAAAGACCTATCTTAAGCTCTATATTTGCGCCATGCAACCACTAGGGGGCTACAACTGAAATGATGGTTCAAACATTCCACCAAACCCTCACTGGGATAACTATCCATTGGATTTTAGACTTAGAAGAACCCATATCCAAAGACTGGGAACAACTCTGCAATGTCTTACAAGTATAAAAATGAGTTAGACATCACACTCAATGACCTTGAGACCACCAAGTAAGAACCCAATGAGACTCTTTGCACTTTCATCACCCGATCGAGGGTCAAAACATCCCAAATGGTTAACAAGGCTGAGTGAAGCTGAACAAGTACAAATGCTAAAGAAGAACTTGCTTCGCATCTACTGTGAATCATTGTTTGCCCATTACTTTGAGACTTTCAAAGCTCTTATAGGGGTTGGAATCCAAATCGATGATGGAACATTAAGGAAGCCTATAGAAAACATCAAGCCTAATAACTCAGGATTGTAGTCAATGCTTTAACTTCACAACAGTTTTTCTCTTGGTCTATTAGTTCAACTACCTCATCGCCGCCAAATTCTTCTCAAAGGCACCCATCTAGGTCATTCTCAGAACTCCATGCATTATTGAGTGAAGTTTTTCAAAATCTTTTCGAAGAAGGGCATATCCGACCTTTGGATCTTTGGCCCACTCAAAACCCAATACCCAAGAGCTATTATTTGAACAAGTATTGTGCCTACCATTAATGTGTGGGCCATTCCACTAATCATTGCACCATATTGAGGCATGTTATCCAAGATATGATTGATGAACAAGCCATTGGGCTTCCTCTTTGAAGGATTGACCAAGATTATCCCACAATCAAGAATGATGAGCTTTCTAAGCCAAAGATCATTCTTTTACTCTTTATGAATAATTTTTATTTATTTTTCCTCATGTTTCAAAAAAAAGATTCTTTCCAGAAACTTTCAAGGATCAACCAAGATTAGCCCACAATCAAGAATGAAGAGCTTTCCAAGCCAAAGATCATTCTTTTACTCTTCATGAATAATTTTTATTTGCTTTCCTTATGTTTTAATAAAGGATTCTTTTTGGAAACTTTCAATAAAATGTTTGTATGATTCATTTTGATTTCTAAGAATATAAGTATCATCAAATTCATAATAAGATTAAATCTTTTAATCTAAGTATCATCAAACTTCATAAATCATCTTGATTTTCTTTCATCAATTTATTCACTTATCTCATAGGAGTTTTGTCTGATTCACTCACCATCTAAAGAAGATAATGGTCATGATCCTGAGCAGACATCAACATCGTGAGTCTCAAAAATGTGATTATTTTCTAAAAGGCAAGCAATTCTAAGGATATGAGGCCATCATTTGGCAAACAGAATCTATCATATCACCCATGTTATGATATCTACTTGAAAACCCATTAAGCCTACTTGATTGTCCTTTCTTTCTTAAACCCATTTACCAAACTTTGGGGGAAAAACCTACTATGTGTGCACTCTTTCAATGAATTTATAGAAGAATCAAAAAATAAAGAGAAGAAACATATTTGCCCAGTGTGAAAGAAAACATTTCCAAGCAAGGAAGTGAGAAACAATCATTTGAGAAGAATTAAAAGCAAAGAAAAGAAAATCTTTGCCGTCACTAAAGGAAAAAATTTTCAAGTAAGGAAGTGACAAAACAACCATCAAGGAAGGGTCAGAAAGCAAAGAAAAAAAAACCTTTGCCTTGATCAAAAGAAGCATTTTCTAAGCAAGGATGCAAGAAATTAGTCAATCAAGTCTTGTATGCCTCGAAGAGCTTCAAGCGAGCAATGAACTATGTTTAACCTGATTCTCTAAAAAAGAGATATGTAGGCAACCTAAGAAGTCACTTAGGCTCGGTTATGAAAGTCAGTGCTAAGAATGGATATGCATATGAAGGCCATGTTAAGAATGGACATGCCCATTGAGGTCTTACAAATGAACGACATGCACATCAAAAAGATGCACAGAAGGGGCTTGGTACCATAAACATGGGGGGTTTTGGGCATTATATACCTTTTATTTCATAAACCTTACCCTAGTCTACATTTCATCCCTAATAATAAACCACATTGAGGTTTTGCTTGCTTAAGGGAATTTTCAGATTTCAATTGAGTGCTCTTTTATAAGATCTTATAAAATGGATGGGTCATATGAGAAACGGTTTCAGACAATAGGCTTCTTTCTTACCAGTTTGCACTACATTCCTTCTTAGTTTTTCACACACTTTTTGAAGGAACTCATCAAGGGCTTCCTTACCTACTTATTTGTACTAAATTGCTTTCTCACTTTATGAAGTAACTCGTCCTTGCTTCACAAGGGGCTTCTTTATGCCTTGTTCATTCTAAGAGTAACTCATACTATTACAAATCATACAATTTGCCTTAGTCAATGGCCTCCTTCGTGACAATATAAGGACCAATTTTCTATCTAAAGGGTTCTATTTCACCTTTGCCTTGCCTTAACAACCTTTCCCACATCTTAGGTAAAGTCCCCATCACTTTGGCTTATCCAAAATTTCTTTCATTCAAATGATTTTATCCTATATGCTCAATTAAAAACTCAATCTATTATGAAAATCGATGATTCTCATTTTCTCAAATGATCTAACTGAATCATGCTAAAAAAAAATACTCTGAAGTTTTCAAAGGAATCTCCTCAATCATTTAGAAGGGCAAAAAGATTTTATCCATGAACTTGAAGATAAGTCTTTAGCTAGTCAAGTCTCTTATGCCTTCATATCTTAAATTCACAACTCAAGCAGATTTTTCCCAAATCATCTTCAAAGATGGGCAACCTCACCACTCAAAACCAAGCAATGGTTCCTTCGGCTTAAACAACCAACTTGATTGATAGTGATCTCAGGGCTAGCAGTGTCAAAGTTAAAAGTTAGAATTTTCTCTAAGTGAAAAATTCCTTTTCAAAAATGGAAAAAACAAGTTTCTCTCATTCAATGAGAACATTTATTCACTCTTACCTAAGTGAGTACATTCCTCTCGCTTCTATCAAAGTTGAGTACATTCTATTCCTCTTTATTTGAGTTAAGTATATTCTCCTTACTCCTCTCTAAGTTGAGTAAATTTCATATTCCTTTAATCGAGGTAAGAATTCTTCATCAATATGATTTTTTCATACCTTTTTACACTCTTATCTAAGTCGAGTTCTACCTCTTTCTATCTAGGTCAAGGCTGCTTCTTGCATATCTTGTCTCTCATTTATCTTAGGCAAGCATTTTTATCAACCTTTATCTTTAGTTGAGTCTATCACTTTGAATGTATCTTCTTTCAAAGTTTAGTATACTTCTTATTCTCATATCTTAAGAAAGAGTTGAGCAATATGAGCTTATGGTCTGAAACTCAATCAAACTCTTCCCCATAGAGTCACATTCAATTCCATCATTCTAGGGGAGTTAAACATAATTGATCTCCCTAGCGAGTCATAATCAAACATCCCCCAATGAGTCTTCACTCTCCACATAAGTCATCTTAAGATGCAATTTCATTAACCTATTGAGATGAAATTCTCTTATAGGTAAAACGTCTTAGGATGTAATCTATTTAAGAAAAAAAACCATTTGAGGATGTAATCCATCTAGGCCAAAAAACCATCTGAGGACGTAATCCATCTATGTAAACCGTTTGAGGACGTAATCCATCTAAGAAAAAACGTCTCAGGGTGTAATCCATCTCAAAATATGTCTAAGGACATAATCCATCTAGGTAAACCGTGTGAGCACGTAATCCATCTAAGAAAAAACATTTGAGGACATAATCCATCACGACAAACTGTTTGAAGACGTAATCCATCTCGCAAAACGTCTGAAGACGTACTCCATCTCAGTAAACTGTTTGAGGACGTAATCCATCTTAACAAATTTCTGAGGACGTAATCCATCTCAAAAAACCATTTGAGGCCGTAATCCATCTCGAAAAAATCGTCTGAGGACGTAATCTATTTTGAAAATTCGTTCGTTAAGGATATATTCATTAAGGCAAAACGTTTGAAGACGTACTCTATCTCGGCAAACTGTTTAAGGACGTAATCCATCTTGGCAAATGTCTAAGGACGTAATCCATCTCAAAAAATCATTGAGGTCGTAATCCATCTCGGTAAAATCATTTGAGGACTTAATCTATCTCGATCAAAATCTTTTAAGGACATAATCCATTTTGAAAATTCGTTCATTAAGGACATAATATTGTTAGCATTCTTTTTGGGTAAGCTGTCCATCGTATCACATTTTATCATCATGTTAGGATAGCAGTTTCTTTTAGGTAAGACATCCATCGTATCACATTTTATCATCGTGTTAGGATAGCGTTCCTTTTAGGTAAGTCGTCCATCGCATAATATTTTTATCGACCTATTAGGATAGAATTCCCTTTTAGGTTAGTCGTTTGAGGACGCAAATTCATCATCCTATTAGGATAACATTCCTTTTAGGTAAGCTGTCCATCGGACCATATTTTATCATCCTGGTACGATAGCGTTCCTTTCCGGTAAGCCGTCTATCGCATTTTCTCTTATCAACCTACTAGGTTGGAATTCCCCTTTTAGGTAAAGCGTCCGAAGACGTAAGATCATCTAGTGAGAACACAACCTTATGAAAGACTTGTTAAGATCGTATTTCTTATCAAGTAAGGCTCTAAGGAGTCATTTTTGAGGGCATAACCTCATAACAATCCTATCGAGATGAGTTTTTTTAGAGAAATCTGGTAAGGACAACACTCATTTCCACTAGTCACAAATTACGAATGGTCTGATTTACCTGAGGGTGATGCGTAGGAATCTCATATAGGAATGAGTTCGACCACATCAAACGAAAAAACCACAATCAAGGTCAAAATGGCTATCTCTTTTTCTTGCGTTGATGTTCACTAGCTTACAAGTTTTGTTAATGAAAGGCTTTCTGTAGGACACCTCATTTTGTGAACCCTTGATTAGGTAGTAGCAATTTAGTAGTTATGCCAAGAAACCTACTCTGATTAGGACTCTTCATGACAGGAGTCTTAGTCCAAGTAGGACTTTTCTTAATAAAGTCCCACTCCCATTAAAACTCCTCTTAACATAGTCCTAGTCCAAGTAGGACTTTTTTCGATAGAGTCTTACTCCCATTAGGACTCCTCCTGATAGAGTCTTAGTCTAAGTAGGACTCTTCCTAGTAGAGTCCTATACCTATTAGGACTTTTCTTGACAGAGTCCCGATTTGAGTAGGACTCTTCTCGATATAATCTTATTCCTATTATGACTCCTCCTGACAGAGTTCTAGTCCAAGTAGGGCTCTTCCCAATAGTGTCCCACTCCTATTAGGACTGCCCCAGATAGAGTCATAGTCCAAGTAGGGCACTTTCTAATAGAGTCTCACTCCCATTAGGACTTTCTTGATAGAGTCCCAATTTCATTAAGATTCTATATGACAGAGTCCCAGTCCAAGTGGGACTCTTCCCAATAGAGTCCCACTTTCATTAGGACTCTCTTTCCAGAGTCCCAGTCCAAGAAGGGCTTTTCTTGTCAAAGTTTTGGTTCCATTAGGACTCTCTTGTAAAAGTCCTAGTCCAAGTATGACTTTTCTTAATAGAGTTCCACTTCCGTTAGGACTCTTCCCGATAGAGTCCCACACTTGTTAGGACTCTTCCCGATAAAGTCCCACACTTGTTAGGACTCTCATGCTAGAGTCTCAATCCAAGTAGGACTCTTCTTGATAAAGTCCTACTCCCGTTAGGATTCTCCTGACAGAGTCCTAGTCCAAGTAGGAATCTTTCCGATAGAGTCCTACTCCCACTAAGACTCCTCTTGACAAAGTCATATTCCTATTAAAACTCCTCTTGACAGAGTTCTAATCCAAGTAGGACTATTCTCGATAGAGTCCCCACTCCTATTAGGACTCTTCTGCCTATCGGACGACGTTTAAGTAAATTTGGTACCTTTTTGCCTATTAAGGGCATTTTGATAATTTTGGCATAATCCTTCCCTCAATAGGACTTCCTAGTCACTTGAGGGGAATTTTCATAATTTCTATATCATTTTACCCATTTGGGGGCTACTTTGGTATTTTTAGCCTTTTAGTGACAAATCGAGAGTAATTTGGTTCATTTCACATGTCTTATGGCAATTTAGAGATTCTCCACCTAATTGGGGGCAATTTAGTAATCTTGAGTGATAATAGTCTATTTATAGGACTTTTCACTTTTAGAGTTTCCATAGATCTGGTTGCTTGATATTTCCTTAAATAGGAATACATCAAACTTGGATGTTTTCATTTTAGAGTTTATTTTCCAATTAAATTATATTTCTCTTTTATCTTATTGGCGCTTACTTGTAGACATCAATTCTATTAGTTCATGCATTGTCATAATTATTTATTAATTTATGTAGTTAGGACAATCATTCCTTAGGATAATTATTTAATTTTTTACTTATTTAATTAAATGATTATCATTCAAGACATGATCTTAGCTCTCTATTTTCGGGTTTCATCTTAGACCATTGGATCGAATCTCCATATTTTCCTATAAATAGAGCCCTCTGGCCATTAGTTTTAGGGGACATAATTTCCATAGCTCTACGCTGTTAGTTTAATTCTAGAGTTTTCTCTATAAGAACTCTTACTCTCTCGAGACCGAAGCCCTGCCGAAGTGACAGCCCCCCTTCATGAAGCAAGCCGAAGTGAATGTTTTCCAAACTGAAGAACAAGCCGGGGATCCATCCGACTGAAGCATCCGGATCAGACTTTAGATCCGGTTGATCTCAGATCTTTTATCACTGTTGATAAAAGAGGGTAAATCAGAGAATTACGTGACTCTGATTCCATTTTCTAAAGGGATATGTAGAAAGCCTTCGAGCCCGAGTCAAATCTTTTTTCTATCTTTTTTGGTTTATTTTATTTATTCATGCTATATCTTTTATTGTTTATCTTTTTTAGACTCACATCTTACTCTTCTGTTTTCTCATGACAAAAGAGCATTGCAAGTGAATATTTGAGGCCTATCCATTCGGATTGAGCGGGGTGGGTGCCTAACACCTTCCCACTCTGTACCTCAACCCTCGAGCTTGTTTCATTGATTTTCACTTTATTTATGTGCTTTATCTTTCTTATGATCCATGTCAAGGGATCTCTTAGTATGTATTTAGGATTAAAAGTGATGTAATTCTTATTTCATTCATTTTAGTTTTTCTTTCATATATATTGTTCAACTTGTAACGGGTTTGCTTATTTTTGTCCAAAACAAGCTGGCGAATCCTCGATTTCTCTATCTCCCATAAGGGGCATTTATTCCAACCTTTAGGGAAGGAGACAATCAAGGATCCCTCTAAACCCACAAAAGGGATTGAAATCTCATTTTTTTCAGTGCTGGCACCCATAGTGAAAGAGGTCAAATTTTTGGTGGTTTAAGACATGCCAAATAAGAAACGCATGCATGTACGAAATGAAGTCTCATCCATCGACACATGGTAAAATGTTATAGGTTATGATGTGGTGGATGAGGCGGGACTCAAATGTGACTTTGGAGGCTTTTGGTTTGAAGACCTCGGTAATGTTAGGGGTCACCACACAATTATTGTACGACCGTGAGAGAATTGAACCCTTCACGCACTACCCAAGTGTCAGTAGTGAGCTCTTGAAAATCCCCTTGGGAGATATTTAAGATTTCAGAATAGGTGTCGAGTTTGAGTAAGATGGGTTGGTCAAGAAAGAACCTAAGACGAGGCATTGAGACCTTTTGGCATCTTAAAGTAGGTGTAGAAGAGTTGAACGAGGAGTGTGTACTAAATGTTGGAGGACAAGAGGAATTTGGTCCAACCTTGGTTATCGAAATGAGAATATATCAAAATGGATTGGGATTCGAAGATGGGGGTACTAATGGCTTTACTATACTCAACGTGTCGATATTTGATGTCATCGTTGAACTGTTGGACAATATCGGTGTTGGGGAAGACTTGGTGGCCATGGCGAGACTTCAGTCGGTGTTTGGCAGTCGGGATTCTCTCTAGGATGCTTTCTTAGGGATTTGGATGATGGGTTTTTGGTTTTGGGACTTATGGAAGAGAGATTGAGAAGTTTGGGGAAGAAGTTGGACGGTTTCGAGTGGTTAGAGAAAATGAGAGAAGTAAAAAGTTTGTTGTGGCACGAGTTTGAAATATTTTGAAAGCGCCTCAATTTTGACAGATTCGACCGAATCAGTCAACAGGTTTAACCCGTACCCATGATTCTCTCTTTTAGAACCTAATTAGTCACTGATTTTATATTGCAGTTGACAAAATAAGAGGAGTTGAGCTAAATATTGCAAAGTCCTTGTATATATCTTCATTTGTTAAGCCAAATATAATGCCATTAATATATATTTGCACAATGAGAATTTCATTTCCCTTTGTTTTAATAAACAAAGTGGCATCTTCTTTTCCTCTAGTGAATTCATTTTTAAGGAGAAAACCACTAAGTTTTTCATACCGAGCTCTATGAGCTTTCTCCAAACCATATAGGGCTTTATGTAACTTGTATACATGGTTTGGTCTTTCATGGTTAATTTTCAAATCTAGGAAGTTGATCAATGTATAGTTCATCGAAAATGAAACCATTCAAAAATGTATTCTTTATATCTATTTGGTAGAGTTTAAACCCTTTATGGTATGCAAAAACAAGTAACATTCTTATGACTTCTAATGTAGCAATCGGGGAAAAATTTTCTTTATAATCAATGCTCTCTTCTTAGTTGTATCCTTGAGCTACTAACCTAACTTTGTTTCTAGTTATGTTTCTTTCTTCATCTTTCTTATTTCTAAGAAATCATTTAGAAATAAGAAAATGATGTGGTTAGGCTCGTTCCCCACATGCTTCCTACGTATCACTCTAAGGTAAATTAGGTCGTCCATAGTTTGTGGATAATAAGATGTGTTGCCTAGATATTTACCCTAGAGGGGGGTGAATATGGTATTTTGAAAATATTAATATTAATTTATTTTAAAAAGTTTTAAAAATGAATGTTCTAAATGCACAAGTAAATAAACAATAAAAAGAGAGAAAGAGAAAACACATCAGTTTACGATGTTCAAAAAACTTCCTACGTCCTCAACTCAAGCATCCCCATTTAAGTTTTTTCACTATTGTGACCTTTTTGCAGGTGAAGACCAAAACCTTTACAAAGCGAAGACTGCAGCCTCTTATTCTAGCAAAATATACCATTTCGTCTCATCGGGTAATACCTACCCACAATTATAACTATAATGAGATGATATGATGTTATTTACCAAAAGGCACTCTTTGTAAGAGTAGATATGGCGCAATAAAATACTCACTAATTATAGATAAATCTGGTGTAAGCTTAGAGTATTTAAGATAAGTACAACTTTTAAATCTGGATTTCATTGTTTGGATCTAAAGTCAAGAATAGAGATGTAAAAGTGTAAGCATGTAAAAAATGACATAGAATGCCTTAGAGAACCTCTATTTATAGCTCTTGAAAGAATAAGTCTGTTGCTTTTCAAAAAGAGTCGTTTCCTCTATTTTTGTCTAGTTCAAAATTTGAATCTCGATATGCTAGATCAAAAAATTCAATCGACTAAATCATCAACCAGTCGACTAGATTGAGGAATGGTCGACTGATTCGGTTCAACTGAATTGTCCAGAGGGTTTGAGGTTTAATTGTTCAAGAACAATCAGTCGACTGGTTCTGATGTACACTATTTTTAGTTTAAGAAATAGTCCACTGATTCTCCTTAGAGGTTGATTGTATTAGTTAGTGAGTTTCTAGCTATTTTATGAAAAATGTCACTCAGTCGACTGGTTCTCAAAATTGGTCGACTAGTTTGATTAGTGTAAAAATAAGCCTTAAGAATCAGTCGACTGGTTTCATGAACAAGTCGATTGGTTTAGACAGTGAGTGTCTTCTTGCTTATTTTTCTCAGTGTACTTTTATCAAAAGCTTTTGATCTCTCGAAACTTAAAGTATGAAATTTGTTTTGTTTTGAAAAATTATTTGAGGTTGGTTTTAGTTGATCATTTTAAATAGTAAGAGTTTATGACCAATTATCAATCTAATCCTAAGTTACTCAAAACCCAAAATAAGGAAAATAAAAGTCTTCACTTAACTTGTCTTTGAATCCTTGGGCTTGAGTGTGTCCATTTGCTAGATTCATTATAAGAGCATTCCACTTGATTTGATTCTTGCCAAGAAGCATGTTCTTGAGTAGAATCCTTTAGTTTGATGGACTTTGTTATTTCTTGGTCAACAATCTTCTTTGACCTAGATGACCTATTTGCATTGTTACTTGGATAAAATTTTAGTCCATTTGGATAATGCTTTGTTTTCATTAATATTACTGAAATGCCCTTAGTTGAAAACCTTTAGGGCTAACAAGATGGAAAAGATATGATCTTCCACAAGGTTTCATTTTTTAAGAAGGACCAATCTTTTATGAGGTCTTGTCCCTTGTGAAAGATCGATCCTTTATAAGGTCATGCCCCCCCATAAAGAGCCTTGAGCAAGGTTGTGTCCCTTAAGTTTTTTATAAGGTCATGTCCTTTTTAAGTGTAGACACCTTATTTTGAGACCTTTGATTGAATAAAATTGGTTTTTCTATTTTTGGTAAGTTGCTACAATATGTCCCATCTATGGGTATTTTAGTAATTTCTCATTTCGCCTATAGAGGGAATTTTGGTTATTTTGTCCATAGAGGGCATTTCATTCATTTTGCCTATAGAGGGCATTTTGGTTATTTCGATCATTATGTCCATAGAGGGCATTTTAGTTATTTTTTCCATAGAGGATATTTTGGTCATTTCGACCATAGAATGCATAGATTCGATCACGGAAACGTTTCGATGTGATCAATTTTTCATAGGGTTATTGAATAGTTATAGGGAAACGGCTTATCCGTTGCCTATTGATTTAGAGCCTTATCAGATATTTTGCCCATAGAGGACATTTTTAACATTTTCGTCATTTTGTCTATAGAGGTTATTTTCGACATTTTAGTCATTTTGTCCATAAAGGGCATTTTGGTCATTTTTCCCATAAAGGGCATTTCCATCATTTTTCCCATAAAGAGCATTTTTGACATTTTGGTCATTTTGTCCATAGAAGATAATTTGATCATTTCGTTCATAGAGGGCATTTCCATCATTTTGCCTATAAATGACATTTTTGACATTTTAGTTATAATGCCCACTAAGGGCATTTTTGGTAATTTCTAGCTTTTCCCTACCCATTAGGGGTAGTTTGGTAAATACTAGATGTTTCCTACGTTCTAGAGGTATTTTTGTAATATTGGTACCATTGTGCCATTTGAATGGCTCTTTGGTAATTATAGAACATTCCTATCCCATATAGGTTATTTTGACCACTCATGGGTATACGTGTAATTTTCATGTCATTTTACTCATATAGGATTAATTTGGTAATTTTAGCCCTTAGGGATAATTTTGACTTTTTTATATGCCTTGGTGGCATTTTTGTAATTTCTTTATCCCTAAATTTTCTACTGAATTATGGGTGATATAGTAAATATAGGTTTGTTCGCCAAATACTTGCTTATTTCCCTTCATTCCTTATCCTAAGGGATTTGCCTAGATTTGTGTACCAAATACTTGCCAATTTCCCTTTATTCTTTATTCCAAGGGAACTTCCTTAGATTTGTGTACAAAATAATTTCTATATCTAATTGCTTGCTCATTGAGCATTCAATCTTGGTCAATCATCCATAGGATTCATTGTGAGTCCTTAGATCAAACTTCCTTACTTTTTTCCTATAAATAAGATCTCTTGGCCACCAAAATTCAGGGATACAGTGTCAGTGCCCTGACCTCAAAAACCTAAGGGTGACCTTGTAATTCAAGGTCAAACTAAATAAATAATTCCTGTATATCTTAAACCACCTTGTGATTAGCATATTCTCACTTGAATTTTCATAACACAAATATTCATTCACCTTTCATACATATAATCCAACAAGGTTTCCATACATAAATTCTCAAAAGTGTATTCATCATGTACTGGCTATTTCTGAGTCAAAAGAATACTAGTCACATTGAGGCTTCCGAGTCTTCATATCAATATATAAAGACTATAGGCCCTTTTTACATTCCCAAAAATAAACAAAAAATAAAAAAGAGTTATGAATTTAAGTATATTGCACAATTAAGAAAAGAGCCCGAAAGAAAGTGTCCTTGTAGTCCATTTTATCAAGGTGCTAGCTCCTTTCTGTTACTTGCATATGGTAGGGGTCAAAGCAATAACCCTAATAGAGATTTTAAAATAGAGAAAGTTAAGGTGGTGCAAAATGTAGGCATGTGAGATGTGAAGTACTAAACAAGTGTCCAACCAACATGCATGCATATCAATAGACTAGTCATCATGGCTCCAACAATGCAAATAGTCAATCTAACTATAAGAAAACATAACAATAAATAAATGAAAGAATCATCATATAGTCACAATTGAATACGTGAAAAATAAATTTCCATTCAAGCCTTATGTTATTCCTCTCACTTAAACATAGTCACCTCGTCAAATCACCTAGTGGCCCTCGGAAAAGCCTAGTACTTCACGAGTTACAAACTCATTGATCATGTACTACCACCTGTGTGAGGTTACGATTTGCAACCGAAGTGAGACACAATCCCCATCACACAATATTCCCGATCTCTAATGTGGCCTCACAACATGCCACTCTTTCTTGTTCCTTAACTCGTTTTAGGGATTATCCACATTCCCGTCTTCCATTTCCATTTTTCCATTTTATCTTTTATTAACGTTTCCCACTTCATTTACAAATATACCTAAAGTTCGCATCATTTCATAATTCATCACGAAACACAACAATGCTGATACAAATTCATAACTTTCAATAATTTAATCATTTAACTCAAGCATAAAAAATACCCACATATATGACATTCAATAATTTCATCATTTATCACAAGATATATCAATACTAGTGAAACCAATATATTCAACATTTTATTAAAATCCAAGGTATGAGCAATATGGAAAAATATGATATTGTAGAGAAATCTCAAGATAAGTAAAATGCATTAGGATTCACATGGAAAACACCAACCTTCAACCTAGGTTAAAATCCCTAACTCTAAACAAGTGTGGATTTGTGTATATAGAGAGAGATTTCAAGATATTGGATTCAATCCTTGCCCCCAAACCCTAAGAAATATTTTATACCATTTATTTTACTCAACAAAACTAGATCTATAAAGAAATGCAAAAAAATTGAAAAGGAATTGAAAAGCCCCAAATTTTACCTTGCGTTCTTGAAAAAATCTTGAAATTCATAGATTTTAATCTGTGAGATTCTTCCTAGAAATGGATCATTGTGGTTTGATGTGTTGTTATGGTTTAGAAATTCATGAAAATCCCAAGCCTTAATTTCCCCCTTGGCTTGAGAGAGTTTGGAAGATGAGAGAAAATGAGTTTTGTGCCCATTTTACTTTTCAGCCTGTAACTTAAAAGTGTTTTGTCGCACGCTCGTTTAAACGAGCAAGTCCTTCGTTCGAACGAGTGTCTTTCATTCGAATGAGTATGGAACGAGTATCGAATGAAGGTCGCACTAAACTTTCTGGTGCTCGTTCGAGCGAAGTTTTGTCCTTTTCATTTATTCCCCATGTATCACTACTCCATATTATGTTGTTTAATTTCTTTCCATCTCATTATTATGTTCGTGAGGTTTATTAACATGCTAAAGTAACATTATCCCTTATTTATTTTCCAATTTGACGAAACGTTACATATAGAGACAAAGATAAACAGAAAAAT
Organism: Nyssa sinensis; assembly: GCA_008638375.1. NCBI lineage: Eukaryota > Viridiplantae > Streptophyta > Magnoliopsida > Cornales > Nyssaceae > Nyssa > Nyssa sinensis. The sequence continues at coordinate 25,890,337 of CM018033.1, read as the reverse complement.
CAAGAAGGCAGCTGCTGCTGCTATAGTTTCCTATATTTCTTCTTCGATATTCTTGAAACTTTGTTCTACACAAGCAACAGTTCTAATCAATTGAAGACGAATGTAAGCCATGGATAGGAAAATGAAAATCCAAAAAAGCCTAAACTAATTATCTTTGACATTTTGGACTTAACGATAGCGTCCTTTTAAGTAAAATAAGATCTGGTAACAAAACTAAAAAATGACCAATACATCCTTGAGACTTAATGAAGCTACCAGAAGAATATAGATGTAATAGAAAGGGCTTTAAGTTAACACTTTAAATTAGGTAATACTTTTAAAAAGTATTTAATAAGATCTTGAATTGTGATATAGAAACCTTCGACTAAAGAAAGGATTTTGAGATAAGCTTTTTGAGACTTCAGGTGAGTATTTCATGCCATGTTTAAAGTGGATTTTCTTATAGATATAAATATTAAATTTCTTTATGACTTTGACAATAGATGTGTATTACTTAATATTGTTTTGAATGACTTATCGATATATTGTTTCTTCCTTTATAACTTTTAGTAATAAATACATTGTACCCAATATACGTCTTAAATGATTCATCGATATATATATATATATATATATATTGTCTTCTTTTCTAATTCAAGAAAACGTTTCGTGAGATATTCAAAATACTATATGGTTTCTTAGTCATCTGTAAATTGTTTTGACTAAATACTAGATATAGAACTCTTATTTGGATAATTGAGCTTGTGATTGATAATTATTGATTTTAGATATGATTTTAATGTTTTAAATGGACCAATCTTCTATGTATGGTCATTATCAAACATATTATGACTTCATCAAATCCTAACCATAGGGTATATTGGTGGCGAGCCGTACAAAACGGCGTTATCGAACTAGTTCTCTAAATATCGATCTCAGTCAGTGAGGTTCTAATTTGTTGACCATAGAAGAGGAACTTATAGGCTTGAACCCTTCTAAATATCGAATCTGAACCATAATTGAACTCTGAAACATCGAACTAAGAATTATTAAACTATGACATTGATTATCGAACCATTATATTGATTTATTAAACTATGACTATGATTGAACTACAAAATTGATTATAGAATTATGGCAATGATTGAACTAGGATATTGATTATTGAATTATGGCAATGATTGAACTATGATATTAATTATTGAATTATGACTATGATTGAATGATGATTTTGATTATTGAATTATGACTATGATTGAACCATGATGTTGATTTTTGAATTATGACCATGATTAAACTAAAAACTATTGAACCATGATATTAATTACTGAACTATGACTATAATTGAACTAAGAACTATTGAACTATGATATTGAATATTGAACTATGATATTGACTTGAGACTTTTGATTTAAATTGTTCCCTTAGATTATTTGACTTGCTTTGAAAATAAATTTGATATTATTACTTGAACTTTTGAACTTTGATCTAATTATAGACTTGGATATGACGTATTTTATTTCTAAATGAATATAAACATTTTAGTATAGAACTACATAGTAGTTTTCAAACCCTTGGCATGTTATGGAATTCTCACAAAGTCGTCGAGCTTATTACAGATTCTTACCATGTTTTCAAGCAAAGGTTAGACAAGCTCATATCAGGCATTGCAAATTAAGCACTTAAAGGAGGAAGCGAGTTATTTTGCTAGATGGGTCTTTAATTGAAGATGGATTATAAAATTTTTGCTATGTAAATTTAGACGTGTTATTAGTGAGCTAGTTCAGTTGTGTAATCTAAACCTACTCATTAATGCTTTGTGTTATAGAAACTACATTATTCGGAGAGAATGGTTTAAATGACTAATTAGGTTGAATGGTTTAATTTATGGAATTTTATTCCCTTGCATTTGATTTATGGTAATTAGAAGTTGGTTTGATCATTGAAAGGCCTTGGTGACATACGTCGATCACAGACCCTAATCAAGACAGGTTAGGTTTCGGGTTGTGACAATAAGCCTTGTGGATGAACACTTAAGGCTAGTCCATTTAGACTAGGCAGAATGTTTTCCAAACCCTTTCCCATCTCGTACCTTAGCTCCCAGATTTGAAATTCTTTGGTTCATTGTAGACTAGTTGTGCTTTACTTTATTTTAACCCATGTTAAGTGGTTTGGAATATAAATAGAACCAAAGTGATGTAATTTTTAATTTCTTTACTATCTGTTTTACATATATTCTTCTTGGGTTGTATTAGGCTTGCTTGTTATTTAGCCTAAAATAAGCTGGCGACTCCTTTGTGTATTCATATACACCCTAATCCAAAAAGAGGGCATGTTCCTCTCCCACCTTGAGGGAGCGGACTTTTAAAACCATGAAGGTTTGTTTGACACTCCTCTTATTTTTGGGCACTTGCGCTCACAATAAGAAAAGTAATCTTTTATAAGATCTTGTCCCTCATAAAGGATTTTGTGCGAAGTCGTTTCCTACATAGAAGCTACCACAAGGTCGTGTCCCTTATGAAACCACTTATGAGGTTGTGTCCTTTGAAAAATGGTCTTTTGTGAGGTCGTGTCCCTCATAAAAGCGGTCAAGAGATTATGTCCCTCATGGATGCTTACGAGGTCTTGTCCCTAGAAAAAGGTCACTTTTGTAAGGTCATATCCCTCACAAAATCAGTGGAATTTTCATGAGATCATTTTTTTCATAGGACGAATTAAGAGGTCATGTCCCTTGTAATGGATCAAAGAAATTTCCATGAGACCATGTCTCTCATAGAATGGATTACAAGGTCATCAATGTCACATCCCAAATCCTACCTTTATAGAATCTCGGATGCAATCGGCCGAAGAGACCTTCAGAATGAAGTCGAAAGGGTTGTATAGATTTTTTTGTTATTATAGAAACATCACTTATACAACTTTAGAATAATAATACATTAATCTAAATAGATACAAACACATACAATTAGAGTATAACCCAATTCCCATACTGTAACCCAATTGACAAGTTATTTACCAATTCCTTTGCAAGACACGGTGATCGTTTGGTCTATCAACAACCAATGTTATTGATTTTGAGAAGCGTTGAAGCTCATATTGGCACTTCACTTTTGTTATATTCATTATGCATCTGTAGTATCCTTCTTGATTTGCTACTAACATTATTTTCGGACTATATAGTTTTCATTCTCACACGAGTTTTGTTAAGGTTTACTTTTTCTTTGTCTTTTCTTATCCTACAATACCTGGAATGTTGGGGGAGAATAGGGTGAGCTAAACCACTAATCTCAATGAGTAAGTCTAGTCTCTATTATGAGTTTTTATAGTAAAGCATTCATATACATCATGGATAGTAGAAAGAATAACATAACTTTTGAAAATATAAGCAGCTTTATAATATATTTGAAAAACTTAGAAAGACGTGTTTTATGAACTTGCTTTCCACTTCAAATATAGCTTGTATATTTGTCACGCCCTGAAACTAAGGAGGCCTAGGTGTGAGGTAAGTGATTCCCTTTTTGAGCCACTCTAAGGTGATGTAATTAAATGTAAAATATGTTCTTTTATTCTTATTTAAGTTAAATAGTCCATTGGAGTAAAATTGGGTGTCGAAAAGTCGCTTTGAAAGCCAAATTGACAAAATAAGAGGAGTGGTGGTCAGGCCCCTCTTTGAGTGCCGATCGGCACACTGAAAGGGGGTTTTTCCACCTCCCAGTGCCAATTGGCACACATGTGTGCCGATCAGGCCTGGGACCCTACTTTGGCCCTTTTTTGAAAACTTGTCTTGTTTTGCCTTTTTTTCTTGGTTCAATCTAATTCTCAAGTGCCAAAATCATTCATTATCAATTCATCTACCATCCATAACATAATATAATCATTAATTAATTATCCCATAACCATTTCCATTCATATTGAAATAGCACCTAAACCTTAAATGCAAGTTTCATGTTCCATAAATCTAAAAATAGATCAAAAGATAGTCAAGTGCCCTATCGTAATTGTGTCAACATCATCATTAGAGTTCATACCTATTCTAGATACAATTCACATGGTCTATTCCAAGAGAATACACAATCTACAAGTTTTCCAAAAGATTATGGCATTCAAGTATACAAACTGTGGCCCTTCCTAAGGGGATTTCGATGGTTCTTTAAGTGTTACCCAACATGACCTATTACACGTATATACATGTTCAAAGTGTTCAAAATACATGTCATTACAAGTCTCCACACATAGAGGTTTATCCAAACAAGCAAAATGTAGAGTTCTCCAAAAATGGCTTCAAGGATGCTCTTCAACTAACGATTGTCTTTTTACCTGCTCCTGCATCTAGTAGGGGTTAGTACAACCCCAGTAGAATAAATCAAAATATAGGCAAGAACATGTGGTGGCACGCATATACTTGTGCACATGTAGTGACAATTAAGTGCTTACAAACATGTGTTATCAACAACACGAATCTAAGGGATAACTATGTTCTCATGTGTTATAGTGTGAAATTATCAAAAAAAGGCATCATGAAGGAAAGTAATACACATTATTCTAAAATTTAAGATTCATTCATTAGAGTTCTTTAAATTATTCAAAGTTTCCATTTTCATCTTTAAAGTCTCAATTCCAAAACTATATTCCTAGTCGGCCCCCGATAAGCCTTGTGTGCTTTACGGGGCTGCTAACCTGCTGGAGACAAATGATCACCTGCGCGGGTTTATGACTCGCAAGCCGAAGGGAGACACTATTCAAAACCCTAGGTAAACGCAATCTCACCACGCTCAAAATCACATAATTGACATGTCCCAATTTTAGCCCAATGTTCATATCTTTCCAAGTTTTTATTCTCACATTTCCAAATGGTTTATCATTCATGTTTATGTTCATAATTCATCATATATTCATCCAGGGGTTAAACATTCAAGTAATTCCACTCAAATATTCATAAATTTACATCAAGCATACATTGAAGCATTTTAACAAACACTTAGTGTGTAATTACAATATCAAGCATGATACACATAAAACCTCATTTGTAATTTTACCAATCAAACATTTTTGCATTCAATCGGGAGTTGTGCCAACATCAAGATAGGATAAAAATAATACATTTCATAGCAAGAATTTAAACAATACATAGATTTTCAAGATACATGCAACATATGCCCAAATATGCAAAAATTAATAATCTACAGCAAGATATGAGATAGATGCATGGTAAACCTATCTACAAAAGTTCTATATCTAGGTTTAGAAATCCCCTACCTTAATCTCTTAAAATCTTGATGAAACCCAAACTTATTCTTGATGATTCCTTGTAGATTTTCCAACTTCCTTGCTTTAAGAATGGTGGGTTTTGGTGTAAAGAGTCTTGTGCCTCTTTGATCTTCAAGAATTGAGAAGAAAAAATGGAACTCCCATGGATTTTCCCCAATTTCCCTAGCTTTCTTCCCTCTATTTTCTCTTTTCTCTTTCTCTCTTCCTTTCCCTTTCCTGTTTTTTTTTTTTATGTGAATGTGTGTGTGTTTTAGGTGTGTATGGATTTTGGCTTTATAAGCCAAAAGTAAGACAAAATGTGAATTTCCTTTTTGCCCAACCTCATTTTTTTTCCTCATTTTTATTTCCAAACCCATTTTAGTCCTTTCATTTAACAATTTTAGTTTCTTAATAAAATTTTACACTATTATTTTCATTATTATTATTTTCTTATTTACAATTTAGGAAAAATTTTGCGGGTCTTTACAATATCAGAATCATAGCATACTTGAAAAGGTTAAAATATGCTTTTAAATATAGCTTTCATTTTATATATCAGAATCATAGAATATCTTAGAGACATGCTTTAAATTAATGTTTTAAAACTCAGATCGTTGGATGAATTTGAAAAAAGTATTGGGCCACGGGTCACTAGTCCAATCGTCGAGTCAACCGGAATTGAACTATGACATCATAATTATGTCATACATAATTATTATTAAAATTAATAATATATAAAATTATTTAAAATCTGAAAAAAAAAATCTAAATAATATATAATAAATTATGCATGAAAATGGGAACAAAATTTATGGGTTAATAATATTATTTTTGTAGATAGAAAATTGAATTTTTCATGCCAAATACTCAAAATTAAGAATACACTTAGAATTGTGATCAAAGTCACTCATTGTATTAATTTTACATGAAAAATTAAAGAAATATAAGAGAATAATTTCAATTGTTAGTTACCTGCAGACACATCATTTTGAGATCCTTAATTGAATAGAGTTAGTTTAGCCATTTTCGGGAAGTTACAACAATATGTCCCATCTAGGGATATTTTAGTCATTTTCGGCCATTTTGCCTACAGAGGGCATTTTGGTCATTTCACCCATACGGGCATTTTCGGCCTTTTTTTTGTCTATAAAGGACATTTTGGTCATTTCGCCCATAGACGATATTTCAATCATTATGCCCATAAAGGGCATTTTTGTCATTTTTCCTATAGAAGGCATTTGGTTTATTCCATCCATAGAGGGCATTTTGGTTATTTTTCCTATTGAGAACATTTTGGACATTTTGCCCATAAAATGGCATTTCAGTCATTCTGCATATAGAGAAAATTTTGATCATTTCGACCATAGAAGGCATTTCGGTCATTATGCCCATAAAAGACATCTCGGTCATTTTGCCCATAAAGGGCATGTTGGTCATTCTACCCATAGAAGGCATTTTGGTCATTTTGTCTATAGAGGGCATTTTGTTCATTTCTCCAAAAGGGAGTATTTCTGTCATTATGCCCATAGAAGGTATCTTGGTCATTTTGTCCATAAAAGGCATTTTGGTCATTTCACTCGTAGAGGGCATTTTGGTCATTTCTAGTGTGTCTACCCATTAGGGGTAGTTTGTTAAATACTAGAGATTTCTCACATTTTACGGGCATTTTTGTAATATTAATGTCATTTTGCCATTTGGAGGGCACTTTGGTAATTATAGCATATTCCTATCCCATATAGATTATTTTGGTCATTCATAGGTATACATGTGATTTTCATACCATTTTACCCATATAGGGTTAATTTGGTAATTTTAGCCCTTAGGAACAATCTTGACTTTTTTACGCCTTAGTAACATCTTTTTAATTTCCTTGTCCCTAAATTCTCCATCGAATTAGGAGCGATATCGTAAATATAGGTGTGCACCCAAAACTTGCCAATTAGATTTCATTTCTTATCCCAAGGGATTTGCCTAGAGTTGTGCACCAAATACTTGCCAATTTTCCTCCCTTCCTAGGGATTTTCCCTAGATTTGTGCACAAAATAATTTCTCTATCTAATTTGCTTTCACATTAAGCACTAATCTTGGCCATTCATTTGTAGGATTCATTTTTAGTCCTTGGATCAAACCTCTTTACTTTTTTCCTATAAAAAGCCAGATGTTGCTGCAATAATTTTCTCTCTTCTCCCTCTTCCACATTTATTATTCCATATTATTTTTAATGCCCTGTTCTACACAAGCAAGAATTCTAATCCAATGAAGATGAAGTTCTACACCATTGAAAATTCAATCTAAAGAGTTCAAGTTCAAGACTTGTTTGGTTCAACACAAATAATCAGGCACGCTCCTTAAAACCCTTCTATTTTCTCTTTTTCCTAATTCAATTCATTCTATCTGATTCTATTATCTGAATGGATACGTAGGATGCCTCATGGGCAAGAGTTTACTCTTTTTCCCTAATCCCATTTACTTTATGTCTTTTTTTCTTATTTCTTTCATGCCAATCTCTCTCTTTCTTGCCCCTTCTTTTGGTTTATTTACCTTATGTATTCTGTTTATTTTATTCGTTCATGTCACTATTATCATTATCTCTGAATATTCACTCTTTATCTTGTTTATGTCATGGAATATAAGTCTTGTGGATGAAGATTTGAGACCAGTCTATTTGGACTGGGCGGGATGGGTGTGTAATAACCCGAAATTTTTTTTTTTTTTTAAAATATATAAATTTTTGTGGTTATTTATGTTATTATTAGAGTTATTATTATTATTATAATTATTATTATTATTATTATTATTATTATGTGAATATAATGTGTGTAGGATTATGTGTAAATATATATATATATATGTGTAAGGTGTGTGTGTATTAAACATGTGTGAGATACATGTGTGTGTGTAATTATATGTATATATATATATATATATATATATATACAAATCAGGTGGTGCAAGTGGGTGTGTGAGGTGTCGGCAGAGTGTGTGTGTGTCTAGTGTGTGTAATGAGTGTGTAATATAGGTAGTATATATATATATATATATATATATATATATATAGGTAGGCTTATATAGGCAGCTTTGCATTTAATGCAAAGCTGCATTTTGGGGGAAGTAAGAGGCTGATACAGCAGGGTGATAGAGGTCAAGAAAGAGGGGCTGAGAGAGGGAGACGTGTGGGAGTGGGTTTGTGGTGAAAAAAGGTGTTGGTCTCGGTTGGAGGGGAAAGAAAGGAAAGAAAAGCAGAAGGCGAGAGAGAGAGAGGACTGTGAAGGAAGAGAGGAAGCTCGGGGAGTGAGCCAAGAGGAGAAAGGAAGAGGGGAGGAGCTACATCAGGAAGAAATCCGAAACTGGGGTAAGTAGCTTAGATTCTGTTTTATTTTTTTTAAAGCATTATGTTTAAATCTAACCTTAGGGCCTTATAGCATATGAGATGGGGAACACACTGCAAAAAGAATCAATGAAAATGGTTAAGGGGAGAGGGAGAACTTCCCAGTTGCAGGTCACGGCCATGGGAGATGGGTGTTATCATTTTATGTACAAAACTTGGTTTAAATGATATAGAATGAACCCTAGGAGATGCAGAAATCATTTAGAATGAAAATGGGGATTAAACCATGAACAAACAGTCGCAAAAATGAAGGGGAAAGGGTCGGCCAGAGTTTTGACCGAGGGTTTGACCCTCTATTTCGTGAAAATGTAATAGGTTGTATCCAAAACTAAGCCTAGATATGGAACCTACATGAAAAACTGAAGAAAACCACATTTTAAAACCTTGGAAAAGTCACCGGAGACCGGTCGCCGGCGCCGGAGAAGGCGCCGGAACCCTACTGGTACCTGGCCGAAAAGTTGGGGAAGAAGGGGGTGTCCTGGGTCGGGTCTGGGTCCGGTTCGAGTTCGGGTCGGGCTTGGACCGAATCACCCTGCCACGTGTCACTCTCTTGTTTTAAATTAAAAATCCAATTGGGGCTGTTTGGCAACGGGAGTAAGAAATTAAAATTGAAATTGAAACGAGAACAGGGATACCCTATCCCTGTTCTGGACTAAACCCCGTTTGGCTATACGAATTGAGAATAGGAAGAATTGAAAATTACGAATTTAACCCTGAACTTTTGGAAACTAAATTTGAACCCCAGAACCTTAGGACATCTGATTTTGAACCACAGAACTTTAACTAATTATATTTTGACCCCTCTTGAATAAAATATTAATAAATATTAATTAAATTAATTAATTAATTAATTAATAAATTAATTTAATTAATTAAATACTCTAAAATAACCCGGAGTCCAAATGGGACAAGTCATTAGTGTATTTTGACTATCTCGGCCATTCTGAGGCCAATGGTGAGGTCCGTTTTACGAGACGGGGTCCCAAAAAATAAAAGACCCGTAGTAACCTTTAAAATTACCAAAATGCCCCTGAATTGAAATACAGTCAAACGAACTCCAATTTAAGTAAACGAATAGTGAAACTTTATTATCTCGAACATTTCGGACTCAACCGTGGAGTCCGATTTGTGAAAAGAGGTCACAAAATGTAAGGACACGTGTAAAGTGCAAAATGACTGCTTTGCCCTTTTGAACCCCGGTGTCCGAATTGAGTTCTACGAAAACCTAAACTTATTTTCTTCAACGTCCTAGAACCAATGGTAGGGTTTAATTTAACAGAATAGAAACCTATGAATTAAAGGCATAAAATTTGATGAATAGCATAAATTCAAATGACAATAGACTGAGCTGTAATTTATGCTTTTAGGGACACCGACAGGCAAGGAGAAGACAGTCTGATCTTTCCACATTCTCACTACGTTACGAGTGCAGTTTGCTTGGGTTATGACTGACCCATCAGGTATGGTGTTTTGCTAATGTTAGAAATGAAGTTAAGTTAGGAATATTTGTGAATGACTGGAATGACTTATGTGCTTATGTGGAATGTGTTTACTTGATGATTTAGGGTTGATTGCTCACACGCTTGCATGTCACTTGTACTTTATGAAAATTTAGTGAATGATGAATGTGAATCATGACATGTGTTTAAGTTGATAATATGAGATATGCTTGTATATGGAACTGATTGATGATTTATATGTTATTGTTCGAGCATGCTACATTATTGATAACCATGTTCATTGAGATTGCATTGGCATATTGGCATATGATGAATCCTTTGAGAACATAGTGTGGGTTGAGCATTGCATTATGAGGGTGTAGATCATGTGGTGAAAAACCCAAAATTGGCCATTGCATTGGGGAGTACCCGGAAACGAGACATGGGTGTGACATAGAGTTGTGCATGGGTGTGTCACGCATACCATCCATGTATATATTACTGCGATGCTTGAATGTCATTTAGAAATAAATGTACACTTTGCACATGCCACGCCTTAGCTTTATTTCTTGCATCAGCACTTCATCATACCAGCAGTTGAGCTGACCCATTCGTGGGCAACATTTTCAGATGAGGACCCTCCAGCTACTTGAGACCCAGTGATGCTTTGATAGGAGGAGACACTTGTTATATTTTGGTCCGTGGGACCCATGTTTTGTAATGTAAGGGCTTAAGCCCGAATGACCTATGAACGATGTATTCATGTTATCTTATGTATCGATGGGGATGGACTCATGTTTAGTGGATTTATTTTCCTTGTCCCTTTATTTATTTTATTTTCTGTCTCGTCAGTCGCGCCTCGGGTTTGGTCAGAATTCGGGGCGTGACAACGTGGTATCAGAGCATAGGTTCGAATACCTAGAGACTGTGGGGTGTTGTTTAACACCATGAGACCCTAGAGAAGAAAATAAGACTTAGAGTGAACTGTTAGTAGCACGCGATAGGATTTTGTGTGTTATGTGATTATATGTGCATTTGAAGCATGATTGTTGTGATCACATGTTACTAGATACTATGTTACGACATATGATTATGTGATTTAATGCAGTGAGAAGCATGACATATATAAAGTGTGAGAAAACTGTTAAGCATATATATTATGACCTGTGACATGTACCGCCTGTTAAATGCTAGTCGTTGACAAGGACATGACTAAGGTTAGAAACTTAGGTCTATGTAGTACGCTGTATATTTTATGGGATAGGCCGTATGCCTAGTTAGTTGAGGTGTGGGTTGTACACTTAGTTATCTACACGGTAGACATTATGCCTAGTTACTTAGGAGACAAGTTGTGAACCTGGTTGTTTACCTGGTTGACTGTTGTTTGTGGATTTTGGATGAGTGTGCTAGGTTAGTAACCAATTTTTATGGATTATAGTACTATGACCATGATATTTATACAGACTGGATTGGTCTCAGGTCTTGAATTACGGTTGATGGATGGCGCCCCATCAGCCAGTAATGAAAGGAGCTGTGATCCATGAAGGGTTACCACCTAGCTATAAAAGTAAGAGATAATAAAAGACACATCAAACCTTAAAATGCTAGAATAAGGATTGGACTTGTGGAGCTTTTGTATATAGATGGATACTTAGAGTGTTTCTCTTTAGATTTTTTTTAAAGATGTTCTTGTGTTAAACCCTGGTTGTGGAGAGATATATTGTTTGGATAGTATTCACTGGGAGTTAAACCTTGCTAGTGTTCAAATGTTTAAGTATGCGTGTGTTACATTGTTGAGATAAAATCCTTCTTAGTAGAAGGGCTATGTTAGAACTCGGTGTAAATTGTTTGGTATAACCAACGAGTGGTGGTGATTGACATCAGTTATGTAGGTGTTGATTAGGCAAGTGTGTCATGACATATTGTGGTTGTTACTTCAAAATGGTGAAGTGTTGACAGGTACCTACTTAATATTCTTTTAACACAAGTGTCTGAAAATGGGGTATTAATTTTTCTTTTCTTTGAACTTGTAGACATGCCACCGAGACAAGCTACTCCCAGACTTATGCCACCTAGACACGATGAGCCTAGGACCACTGCACCACCGTGGCATAGTTGGCCCCAAGCTGCTGCTTCGGCAGATGTTGTAGTTGAGGAGGCCGTCACTTTTACACCTGCTCCAGTGGAGGTAGGGCAGACTAGTGGTTCTGGGGATATAGCGACCATTATGCGGGAATGCCTTCACACTATACAGGAGGTAGTGACGAGAGCTGTCAGGGCTGAGAGTGAGTTGGCTGAGCTTAGAGGAGTTAGAGAGCCCCGGACCCAGAACGAGGCGACTCCAGCACAGATCCCTAGGTCTACCCCGATATACACTGGTAAGAGACCATTGAAGAGGTTTCGAGCTCGTGCTTCTTCTGCACAGATATCTATACCCGCCCAGACTCACACTGGTAGGAGACCACCTAAGAGGTTTCGGGCTGGTACTTCTTCCACATCCACATCCACATCCCAAGGGACCATTACTTGTTTTTGTTGTAGATAGCCTGGCCACAAGATGGCCACTTGTCCTTTGAGGGATCCCAGCCTGAGACAGAGGATCGAGTCTAGTCAGGAGTCATTTCCATCACCAGCACAGGGTCAAGGACACGGGACTCCACAACTTTGTTTTATGTGCCACCAGGCTGGCCATGTCAGGGCCAATTGTCCTCAGAGGCCGATTTCCCAAGACTTAGAGAAGCCACATTTCTATCAGTATACCCAAGTTCCTCTGCCACGGCCACTATTGGGTCAGGGACCTCCGGCACCGTATTTTCAGCATGCACCTACAGTATTGAGTGCCAGGACTCTCAGTGAGAGGGGTGATAAGCAGGACCAGACCACTCAGAGTGGCGTTTTGCAGTAGTCAGCCTAGAGTCACCTATCCTTTTTGGACCTTCAGAGCCTTGAGGTACATTTTTTTTGTGTTTAGTTTATGGACTGGCATATTGATAGACCATAGTGCATCTCATTCGTTCATATTTACTATGTCGACATGATGTTAGGGGTAGAGTGACGCTGACGGGAATCTGCAAAGATTACTCGATAGAGGTAGCTGACTGCATGCCTTATTTGAATTCTTCATCTTATTTGATGCGTCTAGTATTGGTATTACGTTAGAGATGGATCGATTATTTACACTTTAAGACAAGAATAGGCTGCTATAGGGGAAGAAAGACAGTGTGTACTCCTGAGGGAGATATCTTCTTTGTTTCATGGGGTGTCCGTAGATCCTTTTTAGATTGACTTTGTTGTGGGTTAAACGGGGTTAGACTTTAAGTTGAATTGGATTGGTTTGGATTACATGAGTAGATGAGTGCTTGTTACCTTAGTTTGTAAAAATTGTACAAGGTGTGGTGTGCTTGGTTATTGATGATCTGGGATTCAATGCTTGCCTTTATACAGTATAACGAATGAGGTTAAATAGTAGATTGTATGTTTGTTGTCTATGAGATAGGCTATGAGCCTGAATATCCGTAGGGATTGGGAATCTGCCTGGTTACCTGTACAACAGATTATGTACTTATTTTATGTATATGTGTATTCCTGGAATGAGATTTTATACTGGGTGCTGAAGTAGTAAGCTACGTATTAGCTATTGAATGTTGTACTTTTACTCTATATAAGCATGCTAGTTTAGTGACTGTTATGGTGCTTTGATTATGACTTCATTTTTTTATATACACAGACTGGTTGTTATAAATGCATGTATAAAAGAATGCTTAAACGTGTTTGTATGTGTGCATTGATACATGTGTGTTAAAATGGATATAGGTCCGTAAGGGAAATTGGTGAAGAGTTTCACTAATGTTTCATTTTCTGGGTATATTGACTTAAGTTTCATGATTAGAGTACATAAACAACACAGTCTACATTTGTATACCCAATCGATATATGCGTACATGAAATGAATAGGCTAGTCCTTATTAGTACGTGACACTTAATCTCGGTTGTATATAGACTAAGGTGGGAGGTGATAGCTTTACTTTTAGACTGTACGGTTGATATCTTGTGGGCAATTAGGGTACTTAGAAAATACTGGATGATGAGATTGCATTATGGTACAGATAATGTGTATTTATACCATTGGGATAAATCACTAGGTGATTTCATGGATTAATTTGAGGTGGGTTAGATGATATAGCATGTGCGAGAGACCTTGGGGTATCTTTGTGATCAGTGAGAAGTTCCTTTACTTTTTATTGTGTTGAGTTGTTGAGATAAGTCGTGATACTTGGATGGAAATTGAGAGGGAGTGGCATTGATGAGCCAAATGTGTTTTGAGGATTTCATTATGTGCTATGCCATGTGGAGTGAGTCGTTACAGATGGGATTAGCACCAGACCATAGCAGGGAGTGTAGAGATGTCTGCACTCCGCTGCACGCCTACCGATGAGGCGAAGCCTACGGGGGAGATGGTAATGGGAGGAGGTAATGCATTCCACATCGCCTGGCTGAGGGAGAGGTGAGTGATCCATAGGTAAGGCTGTACGTCTACATGTTACAATACATTTTGCATTGATCTTTTAGCACTATGGCGAGAGATAGTATGACCACATGGAATTTCCTTATCCATTGTTTGGGATAGGGACCCACGTTTCACTGCACGGTTTTGGCAGCGCTTCTAGACAGCCTTAGGGACTTAGCTAAGTTTAGTACTACCTTTCATCCCCAGACTGATGGTCAGTCAGGGCGTACCATTCAGATCCTAGAGGACGTGCTTAGAGACTGCGTTATGGACTTTAGGGGTAGTTGAGAGGATCACCTTACTTTGGTAGAGTTTGCCTACAACCGTAGCTATCAGTCCAGTATTGAGATGGCACCATTTGAAGCGTTGTACTGTAGGCCGTGTCGTTCACCGATGTGTTGAATTGGACTAAGGGAGACAATTGTTTTGGGATCCGATATAGTCCGTGAGACCACAGACAAGATACAAGTGATCAGGCAGCACTTGTTGATAGCCCAGAGTCGCCAAAGGAATTATGCAGATGGGAGACGGCGACCCTTGTCATTCGAGGTTAAGAACCATGTGTTCCTCAAGGTATCTCCCAGACGAGGTTTGAGGAGATTTGGACGCGGTGGGAAGCTGTCACCACGATTTATAGACCCCTTTGAGGTTCTTGGGAGGGTTGGTGAGGTGGCTTATAAGCTGGCCTCACCATCGCAGCAATCTGGAGTTCATGACGTCTTCTATGTCTCCATGTTGAGAAAGTACGAGCTTGACCCCTCCCATGTAGTAGATTGGGTAGATCTTCAGCTAGAGGGCAACGCTTCCTATGACCAGAGACCCGTGGAGATATTAGACTCGAGGGACCAGGTTTTGCGAGGCAGGACCATCCTTTTTGGTTAAGGTTCGTTGGAACCATCATGAGGTCGAGGAGGCTACTTGGGAGCGTGAGGCCGAGGTTCGAGTTAGGTACCCCGAGTTGTTTGATCAGTGATGTATTTCCTTTTATTTTTATGTTATTTTAAATTTCGGGACGAAATTTTTGTGAGGAGGGAAGGATGTAATAACCCGAAATTTTTTTTTTTTTAAAAAAAATATATAAATTTTTGTGGTTATTTATGTTATTATTAGAGTTATTATTATTATTATTATGTGAATATAATGTGTGTAGGATTATGTGTAAATATATATATATATATATGTGTGTAAGGTGTGTGTGTATTAAACATGTGTGTGATACATGTGTGTGTGTAATTATATGTATATATATATATATATATATACAAATCAGGTGGTGCAAGTGGGTGTGTGAGGTGTCGGCAGAGTGTGTGTGTGTCTAGTGTGTGTAATGAGTGTGTAATATAGGTAGTATATATATATATATATAGGTAGGCTTATATAGGCAACTTTGCATTTAATGCAAAGCTGCATTTTGGGGGAAGTAAGAGGCTGATACAGTAGGGTGATAGAGGTCAAGAAAGAGGGGCTGAGAGAGGGAGACGTATGGGAATGGGTTTGTGGTGAAAAAGGGTGTTGGTCTCGGTTGGAGGGGAAAGAAAGGAAAGAAAAGCAGAAGGCGAGAGAGAGAGAGGACTGTGAAGGAAGAGAGGAAGCTCGGGGAGTGAGCCAAGAGGAGAAAGGAAGAGGGGAGGAGCTACATCAGGAAGAAATCCGAAACTGGGGTAAGTAGCTTAGATTCTGTTTTATTTTTTTTAAAGCACTATGTTTAAATCTAACCTTAGGGCCTTATAGCATATGAGATGGGGAACACACTGCAAAAAGAATCAATGAAAATGGTTAAGGGGAGAGGGAGAACTTCCCAGTTGCAGGTCACGGCCATGGGAGATGGGTGTTATCATTTTATGTACAAAACTTGGTTTAAATGATATAGAATGAACCCTAGGAGATGCAGAAATCATTTAGAATGAAAATGGGGATTAAACCATGAACAAACAGTCACAAAAATGAAGGGGAAAGGGTCGGCCGGAGTTTTGACCGAGGGTTTGACCCTCTATTTCGTGAAAATGTAATGGGTTGTATCCAAAACTAAGCCTAGATATGGAACCTACATGAAAAACTGAAGAAAACCACATTTTAAAACCTTGGAAAAGTCATCGGAGACCGGTCGCCGGCGCCGGAGAAGGCGCCGGAACCCTACTAGTACCTGGCCGAAAAGTCGGGGAAGAAGGGGGTGTCCTGGGTCGGGTCTGGGTCCGGTTCGGGTTCGGGTCGGGCTTGGACCGAACCACCCTGCCACGTGTCACTCTCTTGTTTTAAATTAAAAACCCAATTGGGGCTGTTTGGCAACGGGAGTAAGAAATTATAATTGAAATTGAAACGAGAACAGGGATACCCTATCCCTGTTCTGGACTAAACCCCGTTTGGCTATACGAATTGAGAATAGGAAGAATTGAAAATTACGAATTTAACCCTGAACTTTTGGAAACTAAATTTGAACCCAAGAACCTTAGGAAATCTGATTTTGAACTACAGAACTTTAACTAATTATATTTTGACCCCTCTTGAATAAAATATTAATAAATATTAATTAATAAATTAATTTAATTAATTTAATTAATTAAATACTCTAAAATAACCCGGAGTCCAAATGGGACAAGTCATTAGTGTATTTTGACTATCTCGGCCATTCTGAGGCCAATGGTGAGGTCCGTTTTATGAGACGGGGTCCCAAAAAATAAAAGACCCGTAGTAACCTTTAAAATTACCAAAATGCCCCTGAATTGAAATATAGTCAAACGAACTCCAATTTAAGTAAACGAATAGTGAAACTTTATTATCTCGAACATTTCGGACTCAACCGTGGAGTCCGATTTGTGAAAAGAGGTCACGAAATGTAAGGACACGTGTAAAGTGCAAAATGACTGCTTTGCCCTTTTGAACCCCGGTGTCCGAATTGAGTCTACGAAAACCTAAACTTATTTTCTTCAACGTCCTAGAACCAATGGTAGGGTTTAATTTAACAGAATAGAAACCTATGAATTAAAGGCATAAAATTTGATGAATAGCATAAATTCAAATGACAATAGACTGAGCTGTAATTTATGCTTTTAGGGACACCGACAGGCAAGGAGAAGACAGTCTGATCTTTCCACATTCTCACTACGTTACGAGTGCAGTTTGCTTGGGTTGTGACTGACCCGTCAGGTATGGTGTTTTACTAATGTTAGAAATGAAGTTAAGTTAGGAATATTTGTGAATGACTGGAATGACTTATGTGCTTATGTGGAATGTGTTTACTTGATGATTTAGGGTTGATTGCTCACACGCTTGCATGCCACTTGTACTTTATGAAAATTTAGTGAATGATGAATGTGAATCATGACATGTGTTTAAGTTGATAATATGAGATATGCTTGTATATGGAACTGACTGATGATTTATATGTTATTGTTCGAGCATGCTACATTATTGATAACCATGTTCATTGAGATTGCATTGGCATATTGGCATATGATGAATCCTTTGAGAACATAGTATGGGTTGAGCATTGCATTATGAGGGTGTAGATCCTGTGGTGAAAAACCCAAAATTGGCCATTGCATCGGGGAGTACCCGGAAACGAGACATAGGTGTGACATAGAGTTGTGCATGGGTGTGTCACGCATACCATCCATGTATATATTACTGCGATGCTTGAATGTCATTTAGAAATAAATGTACACTTTGCACATGCCACACCTTAGCTTTATTTCTTGCATTAGCACTTCATCATACCAGCAGTTGAGCTGACCCATTCGTGGGCAACATTTTCAGATGAGGACCCTCCAGCTACTTGAGACCCAGTGATGCTTTGATAGGAGGAGACACTTGTTACATTTTGGTCCGTGGGACCCATGTTTTGTAATGTAAGGGCTTAAGCCCGAATGACCTATGAACGATGTATTCATGTTATCTTATGTATTGATGGGGATGGACTCATGTTTAGTGGATTTATTTTCCTTGTCCCTTTATTTATTTTATTTTCTGTCTCGTCAGTCGCGCCTCGGGTTTGGTCAGAATTCGGGGCATGACAGGGTGTCTAACCCCTTCCCATCTCATACCTTAGCTCTTGGATTCAGAATTCTTTTGTTCATTGTAAACTAGTTTTGCTTTACTTTATTTTAACCCATGTCAAGAGGTTTAGATTGTAAATAAGACCAAAGCATTGTAATTTCAGTTTTTTTTTTTATTCTTTTTGCATGTATTCTTCATGCGTTCATGTTTGCTTCTTGTTTAGTCAAAAATAAGCTAGCGACTCCTTTGTGTATTCATTATACACTCCAATCTGAAAAGATGGTGTGTTCCTCTCCTACCTTGAGAGAGCGGAGTTTAAAAGTTGTGGGGGTTTGTTTGACACTGACCCTTCTTTTTCCAGTGCCTGCGCTCACACTGCCAATGGATTCTTTAGAAAATATAAGTTATACAAAAAATGCACATTGAAACTTTAGATGAAATTTATTCCTTATTAAAGGAATTTTAACTTGGCTGGAAAGATTGTTGCAAAGAACATAAGTCCCATATTGGATGTGAGACCCAAATTTAAATGCTTATATGCCTATAAAAGTACAATACAAATTCTAGCTTTTTACATCCTCATATATGTCCCACATTGGATAGCAAAACAAAAGGTTGGACAAAGGAAATCCTTTAAAGGGTGGTGGTGTCACTTACTTCTTCACATAGACTAAAGCACTGAAGGTGTATAAAAAGTAATTTTTTTCTTATTATCAAATCCTGGTGATGTTAAACAAAGTTTAAAATTTTTTATTAAACTGGATGGTTCTAGTAAACCGTAAGCGGTTTGATTAAACCGTTCGTTGAATTACAGGTCGAAGTGGTTTTTGATTGCGAACGGTTTTGTTATGTTAAACCAACTGGAATATGGATCGATTCCTAGTTTTTCCAGTCTAATCGGCTAGTTCGGTCTAATTTTTAAAGCAATGTTTTAAATAGAGATTGCATATCAGAATCATACCATATCAAATCATGTTATATTGGAAAATATCTATTCATACGAACAAGACATCATATAGTATATAGAAAAACCCATGTTGACTCGGATTATGAACAGAAGGTCCACAGATGACCTAGCCTTATATAGCAACAACAGAAGAGATCTCTGTCCACTTATGGGTTTACCAGCATTAGGGCTGGCAATTCATTTTCCCGTGTTGTGTTCAAGTCGTGTCAAAACACTTATTCGAATAATAGCGTCAACCCAAACACGACACGATTAATTAATTGTGTCAAAAATTCAAACACGGACATGAGCCACTAAATTAAACAAGTTAATCATGTCAACTCAATTAAAAATTTTGTATTGTCTTTTAATGCTAAATCCATGACTAGGAATATCAAAAATTAATTAAAACTACTTTTTATTAATTTAAATTTAAGTTTAAAAAAACAACTTCTAGAACAGCAAATATAGACTGATTTTAAATAAATTAGAATTATATTAAGTTATTTTTATTATTATTTATAAATTATAATTATTTAAATAAAAATTGAAAAATAAACTATGGTAAGTATGAGCAAACATGCTAACCACTTATGAGGACAAGTTGAGTAATGGGGGAGAGTTTATTTATATAGGCACAAAGTTTGGCCATCTTTCTTAAAGCTATTCGATGCAGGAGAAGAAAACACAAAGGGAATAAGTCCCTTATCTAGGTAGTTATATATATTTATTTTGGAATAGTAACAAATTGGGCTATAACGTTTTGTAAAATTGAAAAATAAATAAATGAATAATTTTCATCTTGACATTATTTAAGTAACCAAAAACATAATATATGTATATATATATATATATACTGACTTGAGTGAATCCACATGGAGAGTGAAATTAGAGTAATAATACTTAGAGAAAAACATCTTGAAAGAAAAATGGAAACCTTCTAGTCCTCGTTCAAACGATGAGGGCTTTCGTTCGAATGAGCACCGGAAAGTCTTTGAGTAACCTTTGTTCAATACTTGTTCGAACGAAGGGCACTTGTTCGAACGAAGACCTTATTTGTTCGAACGATCATACGACGTAACACTTTAAGTTGCGGGCTAAAAAATAATTTGCGCACAAAAAATCATTTCCTCTTCTTCTCCAAACTCTCTCTAGACAAAAGGAAGGTTATCGTTGAGTATTTCTTGAGTATTCATGGATTTCTAAGCCTTGTAAACACATCATGTACAAGGATGTATCATCAAGGAGAATCAAACCGATCAAAATCTAGGATTTTCAAGAATTTCTCTAAGAAGAATGGGTAAGTTTTAGGGCTTTCTTTTCCTTTTCGAATTTCTTGTGTTTTTTCTTGTAGATCTAGTTTGGTTAAGTAAAATAAATAGTGTAAAATATTTATTAGGGTTTGTGGGTAAGGATTGAAGCCAAGATTTTGAAATTTCTCTCTCTACAACATAATCCATATCTCCCAAGACTCGATGTAGGGATTCTAACCTAAGTTGAAAGTTGAGTATTCAAGGATGCATGGTAAATTTCATTGATTTGGTGATATTGCTTTACAAATTTCATACACACATAATGCATATGTTTCCATGCCCTTAGCTACAATAAATTGTTGAATGCTATGTGTATACTTAAATTTTGCCATACTTGAGTTAAATAATTAAAATGTTGAAGGCTATAAAGTTATGTAGTCATTATTGTGTTCTTGTGATGAATACTGAAATAATATGAACCTTGAGCATGTTTGTACATGAATTGGAAAACATTGATGAATGGTGAAATATGAAATGGAAATGTGGATAATTACTCCTTAGAACAAGTTGAGGGACTAGAAAGAGTGGCACATTGTGAGCTCGTATTAGAGACCAAGAATATTTTGTGATGGAGATTATGTTTCCCTTCTGTTGCGAACCGTAACCCCGTATGGGTGGATGTAAAGACTTGAAAAATGGGAATTTTTTTTTTTGTTGTTGTGATAGAGCAATATTTAAATGTCCTTAATATTATTTTATTATTATTATTATTAATTAATTTTATTTAAGTTAGACTATAGAAATAATGTGAAGAGGGAATGAGATATTAACGGGGGAACCAAAATTAGAAAAATAAATAATAGTGAACCGAGTCCCGACCTTAAGCCAAGTTTAACGGCATTTCATGAATTAATATTTTGCAAAATAAAATAATATTAAATACGGGAAAGGATACCCTGGCTTAATGTGAAATTTACTGGCATGTCAAAACTTAATATTTTATGAAATATAATATTAATGCAGTCATCATACGAATAATAAAGATATATATTATATATATATATATATATACATGTCATAAGCAGTTGAAATTTCTATGGGATGAGCTTGAAAGTAAGGTCTGAGCTTCCGCGCAGATACTATAAGTGCAAGGGCTAGTTTCTCAATCTCGGGGTACCTCTTCTCTGTGTCTAACAGTGCTTTGCTGACATAAAATATGGGTCTCTACACACCCCTGTCTTGCCTGACTAGTACAAAACTGACAGCGTTCTCGGAAACTGCAAGGTAGAGAAGTTGTTTTTCTCCTTGGATCGGCTTTGACAAGAGCTCAGGTGAAGCTAGGTACTCCTTCAGTTCCTAAAAGGATTTTTCACATTCTTCCATCCATTGCAGAGCTTTGTTACCTTTCAAAGCTTTGAAGAATGGTAGGCAACGATCAGTGAATTTGGAGATAAATCTGCTCAGAGCTGCTATTCTGCCATTCAGAGCCTGAATGTCTTTCTTGGTCCTTGGTGACTCTAGTCCAATCAGGGCCCCAATTTGGGTGGGGTCTGCCTCTATACCTCTCTGAGAGACTATGTATCCCAAGATTTTTTCCTTTGTTACACCAAAGGTGCATTTTGAAGGATTGAGCTTCATCTTGTACTGCCTCAGGATGTCAAATGTTTGAGCTAGGTGCTAGAAGTGGTTGCTCTTCTATAAGCTTTTGACCAGTATATCATCAATATAGACTTCCATGGTACTGCCAATCAAAGAGCTGAACATCTTATTAACCAGACGCTGGTATGTGGCCCCAGCATTTTTCAGTCTGAACGGCATCACTTTATAGCAATAGAGACCTCGTTCGGTTATGAATGATGTTTTCTCCTGATCAAGAGGGTGCATCTGTATTTGATTGTATCCTGAATAGGCATCCATGAAGCTCATAAGTTCGTGCCCTGCAGTAGCATCGACTAATTAATCTATCCTCGGTAGAGGAAAGCTATCTTTGGGGCAAGCTTTGTTGAGGTCTGTATAGTCGACGCAGACTCTCCACTTGCCATTTTTCTTCTTAACCAGAACAGTGTTAGCTAGCTAATCAGGATAAAATACCTCTCGTATCATGTTGGCATCGAGTAGCCTTTAGACCTCTTCGTTGATGATCTGGTGCCGCTCTGGAGCGAATGGCCTTCTCTTCTGCCTTACTGGTGGATGGTCTGGATCCACCATCAGTTTGTGAGTGATAAGGTCTGGATCTATTCCTTCCATATCCCTTGTTTCCCAGGCAAACACGGAGAGGTTTTTTTTCAAGAATTTGATTAACTCATCCTGCTCGGCAAGTGTCAGGTCTGGGCTTATTTGTAGGTAGTGCCCCTGGTTTTTCGAGCTGACCAGAACCTTAATGGGTTCCCCTATGGGCTTGGCCCTGCTGTCCCTTCCTCTAGGGCTTAATGGCTCATCAATCCTGGAAGGACAGTCTTCTGCCTCGTGATAGTGAGAATGGACTGGATCCCTACATTCACGGGCATGTAGTAATTGCCATTTGGGGGCCTTGGCCTTGAGTGCAAGAGCATAACACTCTCTAGAGGTTGGTTGGCATCCTCTAATAGAGTAGACAGTTTGATCGTGGACGTACTTTAGGCATTGGTAGAGGGTTGATGTGACTGCTCTCATCTCTGCAGTCAAGGTCTCCCTATTATGACATTGTAGGGGGATTTGGCATTCAGAATCAGGTATTCTGTTACTGTGGTTTTTTGCCCGTCCCCTTCTCCTACAGTGGTGGTAAGATCAATACTTCCTAATGGAGTGTTGAGATTTCCATCAAAACCTACCATGATTATACCAGTGGGCTTGATGTCATTGGAGTTGAGCTTCATCTGCTTAAAAGGTTCGTAGAACAGAACGTTTGTTGAACTCCCAATGTCTATAAGGACTCTTCGGATCTCAAAGTTGGCGATTTTGAGGGAGATGACCAGGGCATCACTATGAGGACAGTGTACCCCTGCAAGGTCTTGATCCGAGAACTGGATTTCTGGCACTGGTCTTAATCTTTTCTCCACGTTAGCAATCTATATGATGTGGGGAGTTGCCTTGGCCTCCCGAGCATAATGTTTCCTTAATCTATTAGAAGTCTTAGTTGCAGGGGAATCTGCGTCCAGGACAAAGATTACTTGGTTGTTCTACCAGGGAGGATCATTCCGTCCTTCCCTTTGCTCTTGTCTCTGGTCATGCCTCCTCTACTGGGGCCGATCATCACGGGGGTTCTGCCCTCCGTCCTGCTTGATGAATTCCTGTAGTCGTCCTATCTTGATAAGATGCTCAATCTCGTGTTTGAGAGCCTTACATGTATTAGTTGTGTGCCCGCGGTCCTTGTGAAAATCAAAATACTTGATTTGATCCCAGTAGTTGGGGTCACCCTTCAAAGGCTCTGGCCATCTTAAGTTTTCTCGAGATCTCACTTGCCGTAGTATGTTGTTTGGAGAGGTGTTCAGAGGAGTAAGATTAGTGAACTCTCTTAGCCCAGAATTGTAGGAAGTTGTAGGTACCCCCATTTTTCTGGGCTTTTGGCTCTCTTCCTAGCCGAACTAGGGTCCTTCCTCTGGTCGTCCTTCCTCTGACTGTCTTTCTTCTGGTCTTCTTTCTGGGCTTGCTCTTTAATTTTCCTAGAGGTGTCTTTGGCTTCCTCCACGTTAATGTATTTCCTTGCTCGGTCCATGAGAGCTGCCATGTCCGCAGGGGGATTTTTTGTCATGGAGTCTCTAAAGCCTCCTTGTGCAAGTCCAGAGGCCAAAGCAGCTACAAGGAAACTGGGGCTGCAGTCTATAACCTCAGTGAGTTCGGCGTTGAAACGCGCGATATATCCTCTGAGGGATTCTTCCTTTGTTTGCTTTATATTCAACAAGCATTCAAGACCCTTCCTTAGCCTTCTGCTGGTCATGAATCTGTCCAGGAATCTCCTGCCGAGCTCATAGAAACTAGTAACTGAGTTCGGCGGGAGGTGATGAAACCACTTCAAAACAGTGCCCTTAAGGTTGGTCATGAACGTTTGGCACAGAAAAGCGTCAGAAGTGCCGTGCAAGGCCATGGTGTGCTGGTAGTGGGAGAGGTGGTCCCTTGGGTCCCCTGTCCCATCATAAGGAGTGAACTTTGGGACAACAAACTTCTTGGGCCTCTCCTCGGACATGATGGCATTAGTCAATGGAGTGGCAAACCTTCCGAGCAGCCTAGCCAATTCGTCTTGTTCTAGGGGGTTTTGAGCACCCCTCATAATAACAGTGCGGTCCATTGATTCTGCAACTTCCTTAGCTCTTAGTGATCCTCTTGGCAAGATAGGCTGCTGCGAGTCAGGCCTTGCAGCTTCAGGGCCTACATAGACAGGATGATCTCGGCCCATAGTTGGGAGGTTACTTTGATTCTCCTTGACTAGAGGTACAAGAGCCATTTGAGGTTGAAACTCTTGCGGTACAGGGTTTGCTCTTGAAGCTCCAAGGGCTGGAGCCCTAGTGGTGCATCAATAATGGACCTCTGGGATGAAAGCTGGTATCTCTCTGCCGGCGACTGCTGATGGCTGGGGATCTCCATGAATATGGACAGTAGCAAGAAGTTGTGCCTCTTGAGTGTTTGCGTTGACAGGTGGATTCTGAGGATTAGTTTCATGATTCTGGGTGAGCATTGCCAGAGTTCTAGACATGATCAGAAGTTGTTCTTGCAACAACTAGTTCTGTCGCTTGACTTCGTTAAGCTCTTGTCGCACGGGATCATTCACTCGCCCTCTTCCTCGTCAGATAGGCGGTTGAGGTTGAGGATTTTAAGGATTCTGAGTATTCTTCCTTGGACGAAGATTGGGAGCCATAATCCTTTAGAAAAAAAGGAGATTACGTTTTGAATCAGTAGAGCACTTGGATGATTTTCGTTTCCCACAGATGGCGCCAAACTGATGCTGCACTTTTTGGCTGATGTAGATTCCAAGCTGGACCCCCTGAAGAACACTCAAAGAAGAAGATCAGAGGACCACCGGGTTGGCTCCGGTGGTAGCCGCTCCGATGTTTAAGTCAATAAAACTGAATTGAAAGATTGTAATGTAAGCCAAACAATGAGCATAAAAATAAAGCGTACCTTTAGGGTTTAATTTATAGGTTGTGGCTTTCCTAAATTGATTAGGATTTGGAGCCATGAAAGTAGGGATTCGATTATCGGAGATAGCAGTTACCTTGTTGGATATAGTATCAAATAGATAACCACGTGTAGTGGTTTCCTTGTAAAAAACTATTTTCTTATTCTCTGCTCGGCAGATGTTAAGGCGGTGATGAGCTCTGAATAACGGAATGTTGCCCTGAAAGTCTATGTTTGAACCTGTAAATTCTGCAAGTATGTAGATCTGCTCTGGAGGGATGTGCTCGGCTTCTTAAGTTCTGTAGGTCTGCTCTGACTGGCCGAGCACGAGCTGAATGACCGAGCGCGAGCTGAATTGTAGGTATATGTGTCAAGTGATAATTGGTCTGTCGCATCGCGGTATATCAGATTTCATTTTTTTTATTTCACTTTAATTCCACTCTCTCACACAAGTGACATCTACTATTTATTAATTAAATAATATTCTTTCACTCATGTAAATGAAGTGGGATGGAATAAAAATGGAGAATCCTAAGCATTGCTAGTAGAAAAATCATACAGAAAATCTTGGAAAAAAATAAGGCCAGCTGTCAACGAACAAAATTATTCAAATCCACGTTGAGACTTGAGAGAGAGATCCCAGCTGTCATCGAGTCCTCGGGTCAAAAACAATTAACAATTAACAATTAAAATATATGGCCACTAGGCCAGTTTCTATAATACGGAGTATTTGAGGAAGAGGCATACACGCTACTACAACAGATATACATACATATATTCAGAGAGAGAAATGGAGATGAGTAATAAGAAGGTTAGTTGGGTGGTTGTGGTGGCCATGCTGCTGCTGCTTGTGGCCACCTTAGTTCCATCAGTATTTGCCCGCGACGTTCGTTTCAATGAAGTACTCTAGCTGCTGATGGTACCAATGGCGCCGCCCTTACTAACAGCATAAGGAATCCCTTCTTTAATATATTCTTACCGGATGGTCAACGTGCCTGTGATACTTGCTTGATTTTTAGTTGCAATGCTGGGTGTTAGTGTGTTCCTGGTCCATTCATTCTGCCGGTTGGCTATCAGCCGGTGTGCGTTGGGTGCTGCTAAGAGCAACTCTAAAGAGAGTTTGCATTTTGGGGTGCCAAATCACTCATTTATAATCTTGAACAATATTTTGGCACCCTTGAATTTTAAATCTGCTCTAATAGCAGGTGCTAAAATGGGGTGCCATTTTAATATTTTAATATTTTTTATTAAAAAATATAATTAAACTTAACGGTTATATTTGAACGGATATAGTTTTATAACGACCGCAAATTAACGGATATATTTTTATAGTAAAACTTTTAAATTTCAAATTTAAATTACAAAATTAATTTAAATTCTAAAATCAATTTAAATTCTAAATAACAATTAACTAAAATAGAAAAAACTTCATAAATTAAAAAAATTAGCTAAATAAATAAATTCACCCTAAATTAACAAAACTAAATAAGTAAACTAAAATTAAAACATTCAATTTAAATTACAAAATTAATTTAATTATAAAATCAATTTAAATTCTAAATAACAATTAACTAAAATAGAAAAAAATTCTTCAATTATAAAAATTAGCCAAATAAATAAATTCACCCTAAATTAACAAAAATATATAAATAAATAATAAACTAAAATTAAAACATTTAATTTAAATTCTACCAATTAACTAAAATAAAAACATTTATTTTAAATTCAAATCAATTTTATATATATATATATATATATATATAAATATATAGGGAAAGGAGGCAGAGAAACAAACTTGTTTCCCCACCCCCAGCCGTCTCTAGTTTCTTCATAGAGAAACCCACCCCCGCGCCTCTGGTTTCTTCCCCTTCGTCACTGCGCCTGCGCCTCCTCCTCCTTCCCCTTCCCCTCTGCACCTCATTCCCCTTTCCCTCTCTCTGTGCCTCTGTCATCAACAACCACACAAAGTTTAAAGAAAAAAACAGCGAAAACTTACATTGGCCGGCGATTTTCAGACAATTTTCAGTCTTTGGTAAGTTTTATCTTTCAAAATCTCATATTTATAGAGTTTTTTTAGTTCAATATAGCCGTTGAGAGTGGAAAGAGAGTGAAACAGTAAAATCGGAAAAGCCAGAACGGCTCTTTGCAACTTTTCCATTTCTCTCTCCAGAGTTTGCAAAATTGCCACCCCAAGATCATTACTGCCATTTTTCAACCCTTGATGCCACCTCCGTTGGAGTCCAAAACAGTAGAATTTAGGGTGATATTTTGACGGTTACAGACAGTTACGGGTTTGTCACCCCTGATGCAACTCTCTCTTAAAATTGCTCTAAGTGTATGAATGCATCCACTAGGAAATGGCGATCGTTGCTTGTACTTGTCGACGAATAAATGACGACCTATGCCTCTTAATATAAAATAATGTCGATCTCCTCCTCCCGCTGTTGTGTTGTTGGTTTTTTTTTTGTTAACTAGCCAAAGTTAACGGGTGTTGTTCTTTCAATAAAAGTAGTGTCCATCGTGTTTTTTTTGTTTGTTTGTGCTTGTGTCATTATCTAGTAAAAATTACAACTGTTCTAACTTTAATAAAAATAAAGTAATTTGTATTTTTAACACTATGGCAATAGACCATAGAGTAGTGTTAGGTATTTTTACAATTTTTTTTTTATTTTTTATCCCCACTGATGTGGTTGTGGCTATGGCTGTGTGACATGCCTTGTCACATCATATTTTTCTTTCTGTCTCTTTTTCACATCTCTCCCCCGGCTCCCTTTCTTTCAAAAAAAAAAAAAAATTCTTTCCACTTCCTTCTACCCCCACCACCGACACGAGTGTGGCCAGGTCAACTAGGGGTGCAAACGAGCCGAGTCGAGTCGAGTATCTGATGTTTGGGTTTGACTCGCGAAAAAATCGAGTCTGGCTCGACTTGGCTTGAAACTCGACTCGAGCTTATATTTCTGATCGAACTCGGCTCGTGAATGGCTTGTCAAGTTCGAGCTCGAACTCGACTCGGCTCGAAAAAATAAACAAGCCTCATTCAAGCTCGAGCTCGAGCTCGAACTAGAGTTACTCAATTTTTCAATTTTTCTTTTTTGTGTTTAACTGAATAGAAATTATGTTATTTTTGCATAATAAAAAAAAATACAACTCACTGAATAAATCAACACAACTTTAAAATTTTAATATAATTTTTTTTAAGAAAAAAATCCATTATATACCAATACCATATAGCTATATAAAGTCTAAAAATTAAACAAATAGAAAACTTTGCATCAATAAGCCAGTAATAAACTAAAGTAACTCATCATAGAGAAAATATAATATTACAAATTGAATCATTATTTTGTAAACAAATTGACCCATCTTCCTCTTCCTATAAGTACTGGAACTGGACTTTTCAGGTCGTTGTTGACGAAGATGTATCACCAAACAGACTTCTCACCATTCTGTAAAACTTCACCAATTGTTCCTAACAACAATACCTAGTTCCAAAACCTACCACATAAACCATGCATTAGGACAAATCAACCATAACAAATAAATACACAAGAAACTGCGTTGTTTTACATTTAACTGAGGATATTGCTTTACAAAAAGAGCAGACTAGAGATGACATATCCATGTAGCCAAACCCAAGGAGGTGGGATTAAGGCTTGTTGAGTTGGGTTCACTCTCGTTGTATCTAATCAGGGAACCCATCTTGCAATAACCAGCCTCCAAAAAGAGCAAAACAAACTGCTTTCAATGGCACATTTGGTTATAACTTTTATATTTAATACAAAATGTAGGGCAGCTTGATTTTCATGAAATAACAATATAATCTCAATATTTTGATTCATTAACTTGCAACAAAAGGGACTTCAGAACTCCAGGAAATGATGGAAAAAATACTTTAATATTCAATTTCATGACCTTGAAAGGAGTACCATCCAATGTGTTAAAAAATTTATTGTTCTTTAACTACTATTCTTCTATAAGATGTTCTTTAGCTAGATATTTGAACAAGAAAGAAATGCATAAAATGACTAAACATCACCTTGCAACGTAGAATGCAGAATTCTCCAGCATATACATTTTATTAGCACAACCAATGGCAAGAGCACCACCTGAACCAGTTACAACTGTTATAATTGGGACTTTCAGCCCAAACATTGTCCTTAGGTTATGGGCTATTGCTTCACCCAGCATATTGTAGATCATGCTCATTCATTCATGTTATGAACGACCAGTATATATATATATATATATATATATATATATATATATATATAAGATGGCATAATTTGTGAGGTAAGATAAACAGTCCAGTCACACTTGACCAAGTTCCTCAGATTTGAGATCAGCAAAAGCCCCCGGCGTGTCAACAAAGCAAGAGATACATAAGATCAATAATTGGTAATTTCCAAATAGAACAGGGAGCGGATTTTGCTTGCGGAGCATTAGTAATATAAAATGAATGGGGCTATCCTCTAGTTATTTACTCAATTAGTCAATTGAGAACATAATTCATAGAATTTCAAGTTAAATCAGAAATGAGGGCTCTAAAATTTAGTTTACTGCAGTATAAGAATTTTGAAAGGAAGTTTCTGAAACTCCTCCTTATTTTGAGCTGCTTGAGACCATAAATCTGTATAATTTAATTTTTGTTATTTCATATTTGTTTGTTTGTCATGGTATTTGGGACTGTTTAAAAATTGGACCAGTCTTGTGCTGCCCTAACCTTGAATTCTTCATCTCTCATAAGGTCAACTATTCCCACATCAGCATGCAAACTCAAGCACATGGTTTAGGAAATAAGCATCAAAAAAATATTAAAAAATATGTACTTTTAAGAAAACAAACACAGATCAGGTCATTTGGTTAGCAAGTAAAAAATAGTCTAAAGAGAAGAACTGAGTTTTCATCTGCAAACAAAAAATCGAAAAAAAAAGGACTGAAGTATTTATAGTCCAAAAAAATAGAACATGTATAGCCAGTGAAAAAGGAAATAATCAGTTCTATAAGTGCATTTACCACAGGTCCATGATGTTATGAAACAATCATCCAAGTCCATAAAAAACTATTACATAAATTTCTAGAATAACTTGAGAGTGGTAATTCACCATTATCCACCTCTCTAAGAAAACACATTCCACCTGAATCTAGTGAAGTACAAAGAGGATAATGTACGAGATTTTTCATGGCATTAGACAATGTTCTCCCGAAAGGAGTTGCATTACACTCAACCACCAGTTCCCCCAAGTCACTTATTATTATTTTTTTCTTCTGAAAATTAGTCCTGTTAAGCATCTTTTGGGCCAACATTAAACTTGGCTATGAAAGACCCAATTGTATCAAGTGGGGTTGACGGATCAAACCTCTGAACAAGATCTTCTTCACCAAGCCTTAACCACTTCCTGGAAATTTAAGAATCAAAATAAGACCAATGTTAAAACAAATAATCTTTGACCACTATGACATGGAATAACCTCTTCAATTTAAAAGAATATCGTGCCCAACAACTTTGTTAATGGATAACTTAACCAAATATTAGTACAGAATGTTAGCAAATAACTGAAACAAAAGTTTTTTTTTTTTTTTTTTCAAATTGATCCTCTAAAACACAATTAAACATTTTTAACATAGATGGTTTTTATAGGAGTCGGTATTCTAGTGTGTTATGGTGAAGGTAAGCATCATGAAGGGAAATGTTTCCCTATCAACCAAACGAGAAAACCTAATAGCGATATAACCTAAACCAGAGATGCATTAACACATACAAGAAGTTCAACAGGGAAATAATGACCATGTCAAAGTTGCAGAACTACCAAAATGGAAAAAAATTTCCTTGGACGCTGACCAATGGTGTGCTGACTGATGATAATAAAAGACCAGTGAACCAGACTTGCAGATCTACAAACAAAAAATCGCAGAAAAAAAATTGAAGATGAGAGGAAAAAAGAATAGAAACCTAGCTGTGAAAGTTGAAAAAAAAAAAATCACGAGCTGTGTGAAAAATGGTTAATCTAAAGAGAAAAATAGTCTAAAGAGAAGAACTGAGTTTTCACCTTGAATCGTGCTTGAAAAAACCCTCGAGAAGGGGCAGAGGGAGAAAGGGCGTGAAGCGGGAGTTTGAGAGAGGGAGAAGGCCAAAGGGCAGCCGCAGTGGAGGAGCAGAGCAGCCGCAGTGGAGGAGCAGAATTAGAAACCCTACCTAAAAAATAAAGTATTTATACTAAAAACATAAACGAGTCACGAGCCGAGTCACGAGCCGAGCCACTATCCGAGCTTATACGAGCCTGTTCACGAGCCTGACGAGTCGAGCCTCCTTTTGGCTCGGCTCAACTCGTTTAATAAACGAGCCCTATTTTGAGCTCGAGCTCGGCTCGTGTATTAATTGAACCGAGTTTGAACGAGTCATAATCGAGCCGAACTCAAGCTGTTCATGAACGGCTCTGTTCGTTTGCACCCCTATGGCCAACCCCTCCCCTTCCTTCCACCCAGCACCATTTACTATCTCTTTTGCTTCGTCCAGCACCACCCATGACACCACCACTTCCCCTCCCCAACCCTTCACCCACGGCCCTATGACCCTGTCGGATTGTTCGAAATCCATCGGAATACATCTGAATCTATGGACAAAAAAATCCAGCCACCACCACCACTGATCCATCGTTGGATATTGGTATCGAACCCTCCGCCGCTTCTAAAGCCCCGCTTGTGTTATGAGCAACAATAGTTTTTAAGAGCAGTTTAGCTTTAAGAATTTCAATACTTGAATGATATAAGGGCTTTTGTAACATTGATTTTGTCCGGTCATAAAAAGAAATTTGTTAACTCTAAAGGTTTTCAACTAAAAGTGTCTCATTAATTTTGATGATCGTAATGTATTATTTAATGTATTATTTAATGGACTAATGGTTTATTCAAGTGACAATACAAATAGGTTATCTAGGTCCAAGAAGTTTGTTGACCAAGAAAATGACGAAAGTCCATCAAGTTAAAAGATTTCACTTAAGTGCATGTTCCAAAGTACAGATCAAAAGAAGAGGAATGCTTTCATGATGACTCAAGTAAGGTGGACTCACTCAAGCCCAATAATTCAAGTGAAAACTTTCATTTTTTCTTATTTTGGGTTTTGAGTTTTGAGTGACGTTATATTAGATTGATTATTGGTCGTAAGCTCTCACTATTTAAAATAATCGTCTAAAGACTAATCTCAAATGATTTTTTTAAAATAAAAAATTTAATTTAAAGTTTTGAAAGATCAAAATATTGTGACAAAAGTACACTTAGAAAGAAATAAGATAGAAGACACTCACTGTCTAAACCAGTAGACCAGTTTTTAAAACTAGTTAACTAATTCTTAAAGCTTGTTTGTCACACTAATAAAAACAGTCAACTGATCTAAAGAACTAGTCAACTGAGTGAAGTTTTATAAAATTGTCTGAGCACACTGTCCAAATCGGTCAACCTCCTAAGAGATTCAGTCAACTATCTTTAAAAGGAAAAATAAGTGCACAAACAAAACTAGTCAACTGATTCATAGAATCAGTCGACTGAATGATCAATTGATGAACTAGCTAAGCATAGCGTCTAAATTAGTCGACTTAAAAGTTATATAAGTCGACCACTTCACAAAGGCAAAACTATGTACAAATAGAACCAGTCGACTGATACTCAAAATCAGTCGACTAACTGTTTTTAACCAAATGAACCTCAAACCCTCTAAACAAATTAGTTGACTAGTCCTCATTGCAGTCGACTAGTTGATAATTCAGTCAATTGATTCTATCGATCTGGCATTTGCAAATTCAAATTTTGAACAAACAAAAAAGTGGAAGAAACGACTTTTTTTGAAAAGCAACGGGCGCATACCTTAAAGGGATATAAATAGAGGTTCCTTAAGGTTTTCTAAGCCATCTCTTACAAGCTTACATTATCACATCCTTGCTATTGACTTTAGATCTTCCATATTCCAAATCTAGATTTGAAAGTTGTACACATCTTAAATATTCAGAGCTTACACCTAGTCAATCTTTAGAGAATCAGCCTCTTATTGCACCAAAACTACTCTAGAAGAGAGTGATATTTGGTAAATATATTTGTATCATCTCATTGCGGTGAGAGTTATGAGTAAGTGTTACCCAATGAGGCAAAAATATATACATATATATATATATATATCCTGTTCTGATTTCTCAACAATTATTTGCTGCTTCTCTAACCTTTTAATTATTTTTTTTATTTTTCTTTTAACTTCTACATGTTCCTTTGTAATACATTTATAAGAAGGTCAAAAAGATGTGGCATAACTCTCTAGTCTTCCAGCAAGATGTTTGCAGCCTAACACAATAAATTAGTTCTTGTCTAAGCCAAATTAATATAGTTAAAAGATGCTGTTAATATTTTGGCATTGTTCATTAATTTCTTCCTATATGGTAC
This sequence comes from Nyssa sinensis, assembly GCA_008638375.1. Classification (NCBI taxonomy): domain Eukaryota; kingdom Viridiplantae; phylum Streptophyta; class Magnoliopsida; order Cornales; family Nyssaceae; genus Nyssa; species Nyssa sinensis. The sequence goes on along the minus strand of CM018033.1, from coordinate 25,856,070 downwards.
AATCCACTTTCCGTTGACAAAAAATAATAATAATAATAACCAAATTATTATTTTATAAAAAAAAAAAATTAACTTTTAAAGCGCATTTTAACTCTACAAACTTGCATAGGTCCGATAATCCAGCCATTTAAGGTTGTTGGTTATACATTATCTTTAACCCCCTTAGATTTATTTTTTCTATTTATCTTTTTTTTTTGGTCAGATGAACTGATATTCTAATTTTGTCAGAGTAATTCACTCTTTGATAAGATAATTTAGAAATCCCACAAACTGAAAACGTGATAGATTGAACTTGCGACCTTCAAATTTACAGCATGTCTAGACTCCTCCCTATTTACGTCACTTTGGTATTTTTTTTTTTTTTAAAAAAAAAGGTACTAATAAGCATAATTGGTAAAATCTTTAAATAGTTACTCTAAAAAATTAGGATTAAATTTAGCCTTCGTGTTGTTAGATTTGGTGGAATAATATAAAAGAAACAAAAGAGAGAAGACAGAGAGAAGAGAAAACTCAAAGGACTACATTGTATAAGACTTCATGTCTAAAACCATACAAAAGATCTCCTTATATAGGAGAGTCATAAGACTGAACAAGGAAAGTAGAAATAAAGGAAACAACCTATAAAACCCTAAACCCCACTAGCATTTAAACTGTGGCGGCTAACCCTAACCCTAATATCACAATAATATATAGAAACCCTAATATACTTCTAACACCCCCTCTCAAACTCAAGGTGGGAGACAGACCAACTTGAGTTTGCAAATAAAAGCTGGATGTGGACTGGTACTGCGGCTTGCTGAGACGGTGGAACCTGCTGATAGGGCTGTGATTGAGACAAAACCGCGGCTGGCTGAGGCGGAACAAGAGCGGCGGCTGAAAGACGGTGACAGAGGGAAAAAGCAACGGTGGAGACTAAACGAAAGAAAAGGAACAACAAAAACACAGTAGAGAAAAGAAAGAATCAAAGGGGACGGCAAAATAGAAAAATTAAGACGTACAGGCGGCGGCTGAAGCTAGGGAAGAAACCAAAAATGGAAGAAGCGGCGCAAAGGCAGAAGAGAAAACAGAAAAGAATCAACGGCTGGGGAGAAATCAAAAATCAGATCTATAAAGCAGCACTATTCCACCAAAGAAACCCAGCCCATTCAACTCCTTAAAACCCAGGTATTAAGGAGAGGGAACTAAAGCCTTATAAACTACACAGATGAGCTTGACACGGGCGATGTGGGACATTTCAACACACCCCCTGGACCAGGGCAGCCTTGACACTCGGCATGCTGGACGACTCGCCCAACCTGGCTCTGATACCATGTTAGATTTGGTGGAATAATATAAAAGAAACACAAGAGAGAAGACAGAGAGAAGAGAAAACTCAAAGGACTACATTGTATAAGACTTCATGTCTAAAACCATACAAAAGATCTCATTATATAGGAGAGTCATAAGACTGAACAAGGAAAGTAGAAATAAAGGAAACAACCTATAAAACCCTAAACCCCACTAGCATTTAAACTGTGGCGGCTAACCCTAACCCTAATATCACAATAATATATAGAAACCCTAATATACTTCTAACACGTGTGAGTTGGAGTTTAATGTATATGAGGAAGATTGTCCATCATTACTTCTCTTGTAAAGAGAATTTTCCTTTTTTTTTTTTTTTTTTTGGTATTGAGAATTTTTTTTTCCTAATAATAGGGTTTGAAGTCACGCCATTTCTCTAAACATAAAAGAAGAAGATGTTTAGAAGAAATTTATGGGTAAAGATGGGAAAGTTTTTTACATGAATGTTTAAGAAAAAATCATGAATTCTACTCTGACTTCATCCACTAAAAAGGAATGTATAATTTATTTATTTGTTCTAATTTTGGACTAATCTTTATCTCTATACTTGTTGTAGTTATTGAGTTTCTTAGGTTCCGAAAATTAACTCTTATAGACTTATAAAATAATAATTAATTGTATAATACACCTTTCGTTAGCACAAACAACCTCCTTCTTCTTTAAAAGTCACATATAGATCGCATTAGTTGCTTTTAATTTGAACTCGATTTATAGTTGATGCTATAATCAAATTGAATTTTAACTTAAGTAGATTCAATCTTATTAAGATTTAAATCTGATTAATCTTGGTATATATATATAAAATAATAATTTAATTATATTATATTATATATATATATATATAAAGGTTGATTTGGAAGTGAAAAAAACCAATAATATTTGACTAATTTAAATTTTAAACTACAACAACATAAAAATCTTTTATCCAGTATGTGTTGGGTTGGATTAACATGTAATTTAATTGAGGGAATGATGTTAAATAAAGTAAAATGAAGAGATAAAATTCATGTAGCTAACCCAAATAGATAGGATAAGGCTTTAATTAGGAATGTAACTCGGGTGAGTCAGGTTCGGGCTGAGTCATGTCTAAGTCCAACTCAAGTTCTAAAACAATCAACCCAGACTCAGCCCGAACAACCCAACCTAAGATCGAACCGACTAAAAATTCATTAGTCTTGAGTTCAACCCAAGCCTGATTATTAATTCTAAATTTCATATTTTATTCACAATTTCTTCAATAAATTGATGTCTTTTTTCCTATTTTGATTATACATTAAAAGTTTCAATAATTTCTCTTTCTAAAAGAAACTAAAAAACCGTTAAAATAATTCCTTTAACATAATTTAATTTTTAAAAAATGTTAAAAGTCAAAAAAAATTTAAAATAATAATTCTTGTAAAAAATTCCTACTAATCTAATGGTAGATAAGTAAAGTATAAAAATATGTATATATATATATATAATATTAAATTCAAATTCGGTTTTCCAAAGTCTCAATTCAAGCCTAATCAAAATTTAGATCAAACATGAGTTCTTTTATCCAAGTCTAATCCAAAGTATAAAAAAAAAACTCAAATCTGAAAAAAAAAAATTGGGGCAGGCTCGAATTGGGGTGTCCAAATTGCACTCCAAGCTTTAATAAGTTAATTTAAGTCAAACCTGGACTGGATATGATTACTGTTTCACAAACGTAGGAGGAATCAGGGAGAACATGAATGTGATTTCCATTGCCAATTAAACATAGTGAAAGTAAATATAGTTGCATCATCACTTCAATACATATTATTTAAAATATTTTATCAATATACCCTTATCTCAAACATTAATAAAATATTTTTGAATTTGAATGGTTTTATTCATCATAATTCATTCACTACCTCTGGCTCTGAGATCTATTATTTTGAATCCTCTTGTCATAATCTTTTTCATGTTTTCGTAAAATAACAGATTTATGATTTAATTGAAGATGGTGAAACAATTACCTTAAAAAAAATAATATGGAAAAAAGTGAATGAGAACCAGTCAAACAGATCCTTAATGTTTGTATATGTAGTTTTTCCGTTGGACCCGCCTTCCATCTGTTTGTCAATATACCAAAGAGGCATGTGCATGCTGGCATCATTTTTTGCTTTTAGTTGGTACGCCCCTTTGGAAATCTTTTTCTTTTGCATTTACAAAAGCCGTCTTAATTAGTTATTTGACCAAACTTTTGAAGCTGTTTTTATGTTTGTTTTTTTGCTTTTCAAAATGAAAATGCGTTTGAAAAAGTAAGCCCAAACACCCACTATGATGGACTGGCCACTGACGCTTTCAAAAACAAGTTTTGCTCTACCCTTCCGGCTCTTGGATTAGGGAATTCACACACTTTTTGAAGAAATACGCCCAGCCCATTTCTATATCATGGACAAATATCATCAGATCTAGATAGAAGGCAAGTTACAAGATTTATACAAACGATTTCTTGTAACATTTTAACCAACCTTCACACACCAACGGCATTTACAATTTCAGACCCAACTATGTTTGGCACTACCATTTGTCTTTGTTCTTGAATTTACACTCCTAGAGAGAATTTACTCTACTTCTTGATAAACTAAAAAAAAGGATATACAATCCCCTGCCCTCTCTTTTTCTTTGTATGCGTCCAAGTTGTTTCTGTACATAGAACTGATTTCAGCCTGGCCTCAATGAAAATGAGAGTATATATACACTGTTTGGAATTTTTTGTGGTGATTCAGACTCCATGAGGATACCCTTGCTCTTGAGCAGAAGTTTGTGCTATATTAACAGAGTGAGGTTTGATGTCTCTACTCCGCATATAAGCCAAGAACTGGCCAGGTAACTCTTCCAAGAGAGCCTGAACAATGGAGGTCTGCCCACCTGCACAAAGGATAAGATTTCATTAATTACAGTAAAGATAGAAATACGAAAAAAATAAAAAAGCAGAAGATGCACACTACAAAGATAAAAAATAAAAAAGAAAGAAGATTATCTTGCATCAAACAAGGATGGCCGGGCTTAGAAGCTTAAAGCAACTCAACTTCAGTTTCAGCTGCACTGAAACTGAACCAGTTGCTACAAATGTGACGCATGTACTTATTGTGTATTTGTGCATGCGAGAAAACTTACTATCACATGAATGAAATTCAGCTACACTACTATGCATTAGTAATCAGGAACATTGTAAGTTCTCAAACCCTAAAATAAAAGCATGTAAAAGGGCTGACTGATTTGGAATTGAATGGGAAGCTTTGGAATGTAGGTGGACTATGAATTCGCTATCAAATTTGATTCCAGTAGTCTGCCATGCCCAAATGGGGGCAAAAATCTAACCCCCAAATGCTCTTCCTTCTTAAAAACTAGTGAAGCAAAACAAGTATGAACTCACCAAGCACTTCACGCATTGGAACAAACTGTACAATGTCACGTGTAGCTACCCTTCCTGTAGAACTCTCTAATCGATGCCCATTATCAGCATCAAGGATCTGCCACATAACAAGAATTATATCACATAACAATTCTAATGGAGAGATTTATAAAAAGAAAAGATTCAACCCTCTAGACGGAAGTACTTAAATGGTACAACAAAGAATTAACAGTAGTGCAAAATATAGATCAATGCAGAAAACACAGATACCTCCATTTGTTTAAAATCTGCAGCACCCACCCCAACAATAAGAATTGAAAGGGGTAGATCGGATGCCCTCACCAAAGCATCTTTAGTTTCTTGAAGATCAGTAAGGACTCCATCCTACATAATTGTTAAATTATTTTATTACAAAAAAAAAAAAAAAAAGAATAAGAAAGAACAGAGAATATATGTTGTTTAATTGTCTACCGTTATAATCAACAAGACAAAATACTTGCTGCTGTTGTGGGTGAGGGAATGGCCAGCAATTTCTGCGGCCTTGTTGATCACTGGACCAAACAACGTGGGTCCAGCAAGAGAAACATTGTGCAAAGCACTCGCATAAGCAGCCATTATGCCTTCTACCCCTTCAACCTGTAATATGTAGGGAAATTAACCATCACATACATATAAAAAAATGCAAGCATAACAGATGTCTGTGGTGATTCATTATTGATGGCAGGCATCATTATCACATAATCAATAACTATGCGTGATGAACATATGAAATTGAAGGCACCAGATTGCAACAATAAAATATGCTTGCCTCTCCAAACGTTGGGCTAATATCTCCAATATATGAACCACATCACAACAACAATGAATGACAGAGCAATGTATTCTTCTTAACACTGGCCCTTGTGGTAAAGGGTATCTTGGATGTGTTCCTCTGTGAGAAACCACAGAATGAGAGTGATCCCTTCTTACCATCAATTCGAAAGATGGTTATGCCTTGCATTAAGGCTGGGTCTAAGACTCCAGAATAGGATAAAAAATAATTATGATGATCTAATCATTGACCTTGAAACACCACTGAAAAATTTGACAGTCCACAAAAAATAAAGGTTATTCCATTGCAAATTACATCCCATATTAGTCCAATCAGACAATTTCACATTCCCATATGAATTTACCCAATCCCACACCCTGATTCTCATGTTTATGAAGTTGCATAAATTCCCTATCAAGCAACTCGTAGAAAGGTCCATGGCCTTTTGAGAAAAGGCCTATCAACTAGAAAATCCTGGGAAAAATAAGCAACACCAGCTATAGTGCGGATAACCCCAAAACAAGGTGTCTTAAGATGACATATGACAAGCAGAAGCAAAAGCAAATGTCACGGATATAGTTAATTCAGAACTGAATAGGCATGGAGCACTCTGAAGAACACATGATGAGAAGAAAAAGGAAGAAAAAAAAGGGAGTTACACACATCATCTTTAGAGACATGGCCACCCTCAGTCAAGAAAAAGGTCTCTTCTCACTTACATGACACATGGAATCGGGTTCAGAATTGTTAAAAAAAGAATCATGCTAGGGACTGCCAGAAAAGATATAATCCTGCTAAAAAGCCTTACAGAGACATAAAATCAACTGCCATAATTTTCCCTCATGATTATGTTAAGCTTTCGATTCAAAAGGCTTTTCTCACTTTTTCTTTAGATATAAGGTTATTAATTTGAAAAATTAAAGTATTAATATGACTTGTACATCATCTTTTTAATAAGTTTATGCTTTCATCAATAGTCAAAGTTAAGGAAGCTTGGCCCAAAATGGATCGAGGTGATGAAATAAAGGAATACTTTGCATGAGAAAAGAACACCACGCAATAAGTATAAAACAAGGACAGTAGGATGTCTGTTATATCCCTTATGTTGCAGGAGAGAATTTTACCTCAAAGCCACTTGCATTTTCATTTAAGTTGAAACAATGAGATACTGAACCATTGTATGTCTTCCCTCCAAAGCCCCATGCAGGAAAACGTCTATCCGAATCATAGAATTGTATGACCTCCCCAACCTCCGTTATAGCCTGCGAGCAGTTCAGTCAATAACTCATGCACACATTACACTAATCGGTGATATTTTCTAGTAGGCATAACCCTGCTCTATAATCAAAACTGTCAGAGAGCCAAACAGCCATAAAAGAAAAAAAAAAAAAAATTGGGCAGTTCATAATCATACATACAGGTAATATCAATGTGACCAACTAATATGTCTGTTTATAAGTGCGTGTTCCCACAGAAGTACTCAAGGGTTGTTCAATAAATGTTAGTCTGTTTAGTCCTATATAAGCCAGCAAGGATTTATACAATAATTGAAGCATAGATACTTCCAGATTTGAGAACACCAAAGGTGGCACCACCTTACCTGCTGGTAAGCATTCAACCGGCCTGCAGGATCAATGTAGTGCAAAGAATCTGGACTTCGAGGATTTCCATTTGAAGCTGGACAAAATTGAAACTTCTATGCGTGAACCAAACCACTTTAAATACAAAATAAATACAAATAGAATAAAAATAGCTTTTTCTGGAATGTTGAACGTTTATTACCAGTAAAATCAACAGCAACCATAAAGTTAAGCTCAAATCCACTAGAAATGTAATCAAGAAAACTGTACAGTTTCTTTTCAACAAATGAATCCACAAAAAGTTGACCCTTCAGAACCTTTAGATAGAAAAACACATTACGAATTCAGACATGAGATATGCAATATGTGGCTAAAATTCATTGCCAAGTATACAATAATTACCTTTTCATGACCCCAGTGAGCAGGTAAGATAAAATTTGCACCAATTTTATCTTTGTGAAGTTTTTCCAGGTCCCCCACTGATTTCTGTAGTTTACTGTTTGAAATTTAGTGCAGAGTTAATATTTATGACCCAGACAAAAAGAAAAAGAAAAATTGAACTCAAGACATTGATAACATGCAGAATGTCAAAAACAAACAAAAGGAGGAACCTGGCCCAAAAAGGAAAAACAAAAGAAAATAGAAAACCATGGAGAAAAAGGCTATAAAAATAACAGTTACCCGATAAGTACATGATTGCCACTGCTATTGAAATCAAAACACTCGATAACTAATGGGTTATCCTGCTTCAAAAAAGAGATACGTTATCAGTAAACAAGCCAAAAAAAAAAAAATGTTACCTATAGTTGTTCCCATCACAGCAGTTTGGTTAATGAATTGGAGTTCCGGGACAGCGTTCCAGTTAAAATATATAACAATTCCATGGTCTTTTCAGGTAAAATTTCAAAATAATGAATACAAAATCGTAGAGGCCCTAATGTAAAGGTAGATCAAAATTCATCCACAAAAGAACACGTATATAAACATTGGACAAAATCTATTCTAACAACTAATCATAAAAAGGTGACAAGCTTGCCTTGCTACCAAATTGCTGCATGGTGAGACAAAGGGGCCTCCAAATTGGATTCAAGTTGTTGTTCACGACTTCTGTCTTGCAAACTGGAACAGAACCTCCACTCTCAACAATCCTAGATATTCTCAAGAAAGGATCCTAAAAGGAATAAAAATAAAAATAAAAGAAACAAAAGAGACAAAACAAAATACCTTAAGTAAAATAATTATAAAAAAACATTTCATTTAGTAAAACAACAATCTGTAACAATAGTTGCTTTGTAAATACATACGCTTTTGGAAAACACATCCATATTTTCCAAGTGTGAACAACGGAATGTCATCTCAACAGCATTCCTTGATGCAACAGTTTCCTCTGCATGAACAGTAAGTGTCCCTAAGTTTTTCAAACCACTGCGCCCACTTTTATTTTGAAGATTTAGTGTCAAACTCTGACTTTGTTTAGTCACTATCTGCCATGAGTTTAAGAGAAGAAAAAGGTAAACATTTACTATTACTAGTTTGCTAATTTAACTTTTCAAAAAAATTATTAGTATGCTAATTTACAAACCATTCTACAGCCAAAAAAAAAAATTGTTTACAGGGAGCTGCCTACTTTGTTTAAACTTTGCAAGAAAATATCTCAAATTAGGATAATTACAAGAACATACCTCATTTAAATATGGAAAAGGAATATAGTGACACCACCTTCAGTAAAGAAATCTATCATGCAATTTTCAAGAACATGCATGTCCAATTTCTGGGCTGCCACAAGTGGGCAAGTGGGTCCCAGCAGAAAACATCCATGTCCAAATATGCTGGCATGTAGTTCCCAGTGGCTCAAATTTGAATTCCTAGAGAATATAAAATCAAAGTTGATTCTCAACCTTGACAAAATATGTACCTTACTTTTATTGCATACAATGGGACCCACAAAGCAGCCCCTAGAATGTAATGATACATGTATTGTGAGACATGCCACTAGTGTTCAAGGATTGAAAAAGACCATTGACAAAGCTTCACATGGACTAAACTGCAGGTCTGTATTTCAATGTCATATTTTGCCAATTCTGAGATTTTCCACTGTTTTTGAATGACAGGTATGCTTACCCATGCTACTATTTGTTGTCAAATTGACATAGTACCATATGGGTGAAGCAAAAGGATCCAAGTAAAATAAATGGTAATTAATGTGGGTGCCCACATGAAACATTACTTCTATGGTTCATATTTTTTTATTACTTAGATAATGCAGCTTCTTGTAATAACTGAAAATTTTAGCAGTTCTTCTGAAATGTACAATAAAATGAGGCAGCCGTGTGTAATTTTTCCCGAAGAAAAATCAAAGGATTTTCAGTATATTTGCATACAAAAGACAAACTATTACGAGCACATGTTCCAAACCAGACAACTCCATCACTAGTTTATTTTCGATTAAAAAAACTGCAACATTGTATTAAATAAAGCAAACTGCGCCAGATTATGGAGTCAACATCGGCAAAAAGGCAGATAAAAAGGCAGATGAAGAGCATGAACAATGTTCAGTATAATTATTTCAGTAGGCCTTAATGAATGCAACACAACAATGTTCAGACATTATGGTAGCAACCAAAAATGTAAATGAATGGCTTTTCCCCTATTTTTGATTTAAAAAACTGCAACATTGTATTAAATAAAGCAAACTGCACCAGCTTATGGAGTCAACATCGGCAAAAAGGCAGATAAAAAAGGTAGATGAGGAGCATGAACAATGTTCAGTATAATTATTTCAGTAGGCCTTAATGAATCCAACACAACTTACCTCAGACAGAACACAACTGGCTTCACCGAGAAATTCTTGATCTTTCAACTTCAGCATCTGCAAGGTACCAAAACGGAAGATTTAATTCAAGCTTCACCTTCTGCAGAACTGTTGTTTCCTCCAATGGTAAAAAGCTACTATTAGAATTATATCTTCACAGTTCACACACAATATTTCAACTGTTGTCTTGTTGGTTGAAGGAGGCTGGATCTCAAATTTTGGGAAAAGCAACAATAATGTCCACCAATATTTTTTCCGAGTCAATAAAGTAGAGCAGTGCCTCAGAAAAATTTCTTGCTGCTAGAGCGCCCAAAACAATACTCCCTCCATCCCAATTTAGGAGTCCCCTTTTCATTTTTTGGGATGTCCCAAAACAAGAGTCTAGTTTCAAAAGTCAATGTCTTATGTATTATGTATTATGAAGTTTCCAAATTATCACTTTCTCTCAATTTAATGTGAATGTTCTGATCAGTTTTAAAGGAGGTAAGTTTAGTAAATTTATACTTCTCAGTCAGGCTTAAAAGGATTAAATGCTTTGTCCCATTAAATGAGTTAGATTCCCCAAAAAGGGACAGAGAGAGTAAGAAAAAAACAGACATTGCCATCAAAATGAGTTCTAATCTTATGTATCCATCTCAGTCAGTTCCGCAACTGTTCTTCTTTAGATCTTTCTTTGTTCACTTCACGGCCAAATTGATAGCAGAAAGAAAGTGCACATACCTTGAGCTGTTGGAGATCTAGCAAGAAAGGGCCGGCGGGGGGGTGGGACAGTTCCATATATGATTCCCAACTCTAACTAACATGTAGCTGTCATAATTATCTTCAGCATATACCACTGTCCCACACCAAGGAGTCAAGGACAAACAAGTCGATTCCTAGTACCCATTGCTGTAGCTGACATAACTAGTCTAAGCTACTTAAAGATTCACCAACTTGGCATCATACATATGACTGGAATTTGAAAGTTAAATATTGCATTTTGGAGAATAAGCAATGGGATGTGAGAAAAATCAAGCAATTGCTGGGGGAATTTCTAGGAAATATCATATTTCAGATGCCTATCCCAGTTTCAAATATGGAGGATAATATGTGGTGGGGATTGGAGGCAAATGGGTGTTCTCCTTAAAGTCTGCCATGAGGCTAGCTAGGGTTATGAATGCGGAGATAGAATAAGAAACATGAATCCAAAAAGATTGTATTTTTCGACATCTTGGATCATGGAGTGTGCACCAAAGATTAGATCCTTTTTATGGTTAGTGCTAAGGGGCAGACTTCCATCAAAAGAATTACTTAATAAGAGAGGTGTTGATATAGATATTTATTGTGATTTATGCCTCAATATGATAGAAAACCATAAGCATATTTTCTTATAGTGTAAAGGTGCAAAATATGTTTAGGACTTAATAGTTGGGGCTTCTGAGACAACAAGTAGAGAGGACATTGATATTATTGAATGGTTAACAAAGATCCAATTGCAAAAAGGATGTGACAAAGGAATTGGCGAAAAAGTGGTTAACATTTTATGGCAAATTTGGTATTAGTGGAATGATAGGTTATTTAGAAATGATAAATTTAATCAGTACAAAATCATAAAAGAGCAACCAATATGTTTAGAGATTATTATATGATAGATGCTTGTTTTAATTCTCATCTGGTTATTAAAAACACGAGTAAAGTGATGAGATTTATTAGGTGGATTCCTTCTATTGAAAAAAGGAAGATGAATTTTGATGATTCCATAAAGGAAAATATTCATTCAGGTGGAGTTGGGGTCATTGTAAGAGATGAGGGAGGAAATATATGTTGGGCTTTGTTAGGTCGGTATGACGGGAAGTATTTAGTACCTCAATTAGAAGCATTAGGACTTCGGGAATGTTTGCTAAGAATTGATGCTCGGGGATGGCAAGAAAATAGTTATAGAAAGTGATTCTAAAATTGTTATTAATACGTTATTAGGTAAGCACAGGTGTTCTTGGAAAATTTATAATATTTTGAAAGACTGTGTTAATATTATTAAGGATAAAGGATTGGAGGTTACTATACAACATGTATATTGGAAGGCTAATTTAGCTGCAAATTGACAGGCAAAGAAAGCTCATGTTGAGAAATGTAAAATTGTATGGTTGCAAAGATTTCCTGGGAGGTTATGTAGCATTGCTTTGGATGATATTAGAGGTAGAACATTGGAAAGATTGGTTTAAGTTTACACACAAAAAAAAAAAACCTTGGCATCATAAAAATATTTGGAATTACCTATTGGCAAGTAGCCAATATGATAAAATTTAGTATTGTCTAGTGCTATGTTAATCAAGATGCAACATATATTTCAAAATTTTGTTCATTTTTCATCAGAATGCCTGAACTTGAGGAGCATTAGAAACTGCATCAATGGTACATATTAGTGAGATTACTCTAGGAAAATCTTCAGCTTTCATCTCTAACACCAATATATTAAATTCTTTAGGCAATGATAAACAGAGAACAAATCTCGGCTATTTATTGAAATCAAATTATAATTAGTATATGAAACTCAGAAGTAGAAACCATAATGCACCTTCACTGGTAAATTGTGATATTCCGTATCAACATCATACACATGAAAGCTGAAAATACAAAATGAGCAAACATGTGAGAATTTCTTAAGGTCAAAAAGAGGCCAACCAGAAGTACAGAACCTGTTAAATCTCCAAAAATGAGCTGAAAAATGAAGCTTACATCAATGGCTGAACAATCTCAAACTGATATGCGACATTAATTTTTCCAATCCAAGCAGGATCCAGATTGTTCATTATTACTTCTGTGCGACCAAGTTCCTCAAGGGTTCCATCTCTTTTCTTTGCATACACTACTGCCATGGGATCACTCTGTAATAAATAAATAAAAATGACTGCTCAATCATAAGATGACCAGCCATGGTAGAATAACTCCGTATGATATGGACCATGGACATGGTGAGGAGGACACAACCACCAAAAAAAATGTAAAAACTTTATTATATACAACAAATGTTACTCTAACACAAAATTAGTAATGTACAATTTAGAATATCTGACATTTAAGGTCGCATTTATCTTTAATTTAAACTATTCTTCACAATTTTAATTTTTTTATTGGTAATCTATTCTTCACAATTAGTAATCTAAGATTAGCTATTATGATGTTAATAGAACATAGAAAAACCTCTATAGAGATCCCAGCACCCAACTGACCAACTATGGCAACAAACCTTCACATGTGCTAGGAAGGATGCTATTATGGATTTTTTTTTCTTTGCATGTGGAATTCAATTCCCTATAATTTAAGACCATATATTTACATTATCACAAACTGATCAGATTATGCTGGAATAGTAACATTATATAGGAATATTTCTACAATTCTTACATTGAGACATAAAGTACCAAACAATGCAAATTCAAGATGGCATACAATACCTTCAATCATAATTTTACGAAGGCTTACAGTGAGCTGTTCAACATGTTAGTTTACTTTCATATCACTGATGGATGTTCCCATATAACGATTAGCTCCTCCTAAATGGTTTTGTGCTCATTAAAGGTACATGATGGGAATTAAGGTACAGAAGCAAAACCTCCCAACCAAACCCTTACTCAAGAAAAAGAGCATCTCATTCTGTGTTGTGGCCCTTGCAGATTTTGTAATTACCAATTATCATGGTAATGTTCCTCTAGGGATGGCAATTAGTAGTGCTAACCAAGTAACCCTCCTTGCACTTAGGTGTCCCCAACAGGATGGGGACAGTATACTGCATATCACAAAACTGTATGGGGACAAGGACGAAACCTGTATCTTAGACCACACAAGGTATGCAATGGATAGAAATAAGGCCCCCCTACCTGCCCCTTTTACAATTTACATATTATTACATACAATGAATTTAAATATCACTGAGAAGGGATGCTAACTTCTACTGCCAAGTTACTATGGAAACTGCTTGCATAGAAGATGGTCCACACGCATAGATTTTTTTTCGTTAAAATACTATGTAGGACTGTTAATAACTTGCAAAACGTTAACAAGATGCTACTAGAACTGACAATATAAACAGCAACTTCCCTTGTAAACAACACAAAGTCAACCCTTCTCAAGTTCGCCCCATTGCCACCCCTATGTTTTCTTTTCTTTTTTGTTGGTAATACATACCCCTCGTATGTTTATAATTTTGTTTTGGAGAACATGAAGCTCTAGTTTTTGTGAGTCTACCTTGTAAATGGGTCTGAACCCTTTGGCGGTATTTTGAATATACTTATCAAAAAGAATATGTTTTTTTTTTGTAATGAAGAACAGTCCCAACCATGGACCCTTCGGATGCGCGGTTACAATACAAACTCTGGATACCTATAACCACCCCCAAGCCAAAGGTAATGGGTAAGTCAAGACTCGAACTTGCAACCTCGAGGTATTAACCCTTAAAACCTTCCCATTTGAGCTAACCCCAGGGGGTGACTGCCATCCCTAAGTTGTTCTTTGAAAAAACTTGGTTCCCAAGTTGGATAGCATTTCGGACTTACACATTGGATTACAATGTGCAGCTTGTAATAGATGAATCATCATCATGTATTGCTTGAAGATTAATATTTCTTACGCTGAATCTCATCAAATTGTAATTGATTTACAAACTATTCTTTCCTTTTTTTTCAAAATATTTTGTTTACCAGCTCATAACAAAGCTCCATATTGAAGTGACTCTTCTCTCCAAATATGCAAACTATGGCAAAAATTGTTATTTAACAAATAAGAGGAAATTGTGTTGGTGAAAATGATGCAATAAATGGCATGACATGTTTTAAATGATATGCACTTAAAGCATAGGTTCCTACACTAAAGTCTAGGCCATCGAAAGAGGTTTTTATTTTTTTATCGGTAGGCAGTCTAAAGAGTCATTAACAAGATCTTTCCACTCTTGTGTGCCTAGACTAAAGCCTAGACAATCTAGAAGAGTTATTAACAAGATCTTTTCACTCTTATCCCGGTGTGTGAGGCAGATGATGTAGAGGAGACGGCAGCGACTTTGGGATGTGAGATGGGCAGATTTCCTATGGTGTACCTTGGTCTTCCGTTAATTGCACCTTCAACATCGATACGGATATGGGATGCAGTGATTGAACATTTTCAGAAGAGATTGACAGGTTGGAAAATTTGATACCTATCAAAAGGTAGCAGGCCCACTCTTATTTGGAGTACATTGGAAAACCTTTCCACTTTATCTCTCTTTTTTTTATGCCAACTTCAGTTAGGCAAAAGCTTGAGAAGATTCAAAGGGACTTCTTTTGGGGAGACGGAGAAGAAAGTAAGAAGATGCATTGAGCGAAATGGGATAAAGTTAAAGCCCTTATTGCTAAGGGACATCTGGGAATCAAGGATTTGAAGCTATTCAATCAAGCCTTGCTTGGTAAATGGATTTGGAGATTTGCCAATGAGGATAATGCTTTGTGGCATAATGTAGTGCATGTGAAGTTTGGTTGTGTGAGAGGTGGGTGGTACTAAGGAGATGCTATTAGGACTTACAAATGTGGAGTGTGGAAAGCAATTAAGAAAGGCGGAAGGCCAAAGTCAATTCACTACATCTATTGGAATTGAGATTGGGGATGGAGCTAGGGTGAGTTTCTTGGTTGATCTCTAGCATATAGATTGGGTGTTGAAAGATAAGTTCCCTAATCTGCTCAACATTACATTAGATAAGGAGTGTCTCGTAACGGATCACATAGGAGGAGGAGGAGGAGGAGGAGGAGGATTTTTTTTGGGGGGGGGGGGGGGTAGAAGGGTGTGGAGTCCAAAATTTAGGAGGCCTTTTTTCGACTGGGAACTTGAGGAAATAGAGGAGTGTATCTCTTCCTTGAGCAAGGTGAAGTTATTAGTTGGCAGGAGAGCAGGGATGTCAGGGAGAGGTGAAGGGGATGGTAAGTTCACGGTTTGCTCCTTTTACAAGAATTTACTAGAGGGGAGAGATAATTCTTTCCCTTGGAAGATGATTTGGAGGTCTAGAGTGACCACAAAGCCTCCTTTTTTGCTTGGGAGGCAACTTGGGGTGTGATATTAACAATGGATAAATTAAAGAGGAGAGGCTTCCATCTTCCAAATCGATGCCCTTTATGCAAAGAGGAGGAAGAAATGGTAGACCATCTTCTTTTATATTGTTATTATGCTCAGGATGTTGGAAGCTTTCTTTTTTGAATTTTTCGGTGCTCATGAGTGATGCAGAAAAAGGTCGAGCAGTTTTTCTTGAGTGGGAGATGCAAAAGGCTAAGGAAGGAGTTGAGAATAGCTTGGAGAATGACACCCACTTACGGCGTGTTATGGTGTTTGTGGAGAAAAAGGAATAGAAGAGTTTTTGAAGGGGTGGAAGCTCCCCCTTGGCAGTTTAAAGATAATTTTTTGAAAACTTTTTTCTTCTGAATTAAGAAGAATATCCTTTGTATTTAAATAGGCTAATTGATTTTTGAGGGATCTTAGGCTTTAATTGTTGTAACCGGTCCCTTTATCTTTGTACATACAGAGTGCCTTTCACAAGCTCCTTTGCTTTATATAATTCACTTTTACTGATCAAAAAAAGGAATGAGATCATAGTTAGCTTACTTTAGTATATTTTTTGCTAACATTTTCTCAATTTTTGTAATATCTTTATGTTCTAGTGTTGACACAATTCTTTTAGTACTTTTCAAATAAAAAATGTTCTCAAAGGCCAATATGTTGAATAGACATTGAAAATCAAATAGCATAAGCAAATTGTTGACAAGTCTTGCCCAAGCATCAAGGTAGAGATAAAGCATATCGAGGCACAAACATTATGACCGACTGAACCATAGAAGGAAGAAAAAAAAAAGGTGGATCCAAAGTAATATAACAATAAAATGTAGCACCATACAAGAAGGTTCTAAGAAGAAAAAAATTCAATAGGAACCTTACACAATGAAGATACAGTTATTGCATTTAAGATTTAAACAACATGTGTAAAAAATACCTTCGAAATGATGTCTCGATCATGTAGTTTTGAAGCTGATAAAGATAACTGCAGTTCACAATTGAAACATATTATTACAACATTTGTAATGAAACCAAATAGACAAATTGTACTAAATAATAAGAAAGAGAAAAGATAAGCTAGGATAAGAGAACTGAACCCTGCCTCAACATCAGCAAGCACACAGCAATTGCTTAGATAAACTAAATCTACTATTAATTCTTACCCCCCCCCCCCCCCTTCAAAAAAAAAAAAAAAAAGATTTGAGAGGTGTGTGGAAAATGGCACCTCAATGCCTCATTTAGAAAGAGAAGAATCGACAGATTTTTAGTAAAGTTTTGCACCTATGGCCCACAGTTTGCACAACGTATTTCTGTCTCAGGTAATAGAAAGTTGGGACATTGCATCCTTTTTTTAAAAAAAAAAGAAAAAAAAAAAAAAGAAAGAAAACTTCTGATAGTGAAGCATGCTGGCCGTGAAGCCAAATTATATCATTACTCTCCCCCAGAATAAAAGTTGCAACATGCTTATTATACAGCCCCAGACGCTGCAATCTTGACTTCATCCCATGTCCCCTGAGTATTTAAGGGTTTATGCTAGCCATAAATCCAAACAGGATACTATCTGGAACCAGTACTAAAAAGAAAGAATCGTCACTTAAGACATACTTGGCCCACTTGATGCCCAATATCAGATGTTTAAAGTACTTATCAAAAAAGAATAAAGAAATCAGATGTCTAAAGTGCATAAGAGTTTGAAAACCTTCAAAATTATATTTCAGTTGTTCCTAAGGTCAAGTTGAATAGTAGAATACAAGGAATAGTACATATTAATGGTACCAATAGGACCTTAGAAAAAATCCAAACAGATAAGCCAACAAAAATAATAGCATCTGGTGGGCCAAGACATGCAAAAAGGGAACGAAAGAGAAACCTTCTCATGCCATCCATCTGAAACCCAATGGAATCTCCAATGATTAGCAAAATTTCATCCATATCTACAAGTAATGAAATTTTAGATTCTAAAAACAACAGTTTTGTCTTTTACTTAAAGTCCAATGTGCATATGACAAATAGGAATCTTGCTTATTTCATTTTTATTTTTCGAGGAAAGCATGACCCATGGTCATCTTTAGTGAATTGTACTAGATAATGCAGACCAGTGGTGGTGGTGGTGGCAATGCAAGACATCAACCATCCAAGTAATAGATAAAAAAAGGTATATCGTAGTGTCCTTGCGTTAATTGCGATCTTGGCGGAGATTGATTTCCGTCACACCATCAGTTTACGTAGGCACGGAGTATAAGCATTCGCACATTTCGGATTCACCTCATTTACTCAATTTATCACTTCTTTTTTTCATAAACATCTGATAATTTTGTCCTACCCTAATGAGGAAAAGCATTGAAGTGTGTCATATCGTGCACTCATTAACAATATCAACTAAATGTTGCTTGCATGCCCATCATACTTCAGTTCACAAGCAAACCAGAGCTACAACAACGTGGAGCAAATAATATTAACTTTTCCTGCAAATTCTCAAACTAAAAGGATCTATGAGAATATTGTCCATTTAAACTCAGTAAAAGGAAGAAATACAAAAGCACATTATATGTGATGTAGAACAAGTGGTGGATCCTTGATGACCTGATACAACCTGAGATGACCCGAAAAATGGGCAATTTGTGGGCTAGAGCCGCCATGGGAAAAATTTTGACCTCATTTTTTTATCCCTTTTTTGTGATATTTTGGTTTCCTAATTTTATTCGGATTAGTATTAGTAGGTTTGTAATCTGATTAGTAGAAGGACTTAGTAATTTCCTATTCAGATTAGTAGTCTTTTAGCACTTTGTTACATATTTCTATTATTCATCTCTATTAATAATATCAGATTTCGAATTTAGAAAATTCTTCTCTTGTTGGGTAAATAATCCACGTATTATTTTATTTTTAAAAAATTTGACATATTTGATTATTTTTACGTTTTCATGCTGCGTCAATATAAAACTTGACTACGTATGTGATTTCTTCATTTAAACTCAGCAAAAGGAGCAAATTTGAAGATTGAAAAAGAATTTGAAGATGGTCTTCAAATTAATATACATGCAAAGATGATGGGTCATGGATACCAAAATATGAAAATTAAAATTTGATTTCTTATTTGTTTAAATAAAATATTAGGAATTTAAAGAATGAATAGTGAATTTGAAGATTGGATGGTTGGAGTAAAAATGAGGACTCATCATCTCAAATTCGAAGAAGATGCCAAAATGAAAATGAAAATGAAAGAATGTGAGTTGGAGATGATCTAAAGAAAACACTTTTTTCCTCTCAACAATTCACCATAAAGGTGTCGGCATAATACTGAACACCAGAATAAATAATCAACCAATTATGATTATCCTATTGTTTTAATTAATTTACTTTTTATTTTGTTAAGACGCATTTAGCAAATATTTTAAAGACACCTCTTATTAGGATCAAATGGTGTGTCCTTAATTCATTAAAATAAGAACTAAACAACGAAAGATAACAAAAGATGTACGTGTCAATTCTGAATAAGAGGTAACCCCTCTGCAAAATCAAACTACACTTAAGGAGTTCTCTGTCAGTAATTAAATCATCAATATTTGATCAATGTAGAATTAAGAATATTTTGAATTCTTAGGTGAGAAATTATTAGCAATGTGGCCACGAGTATGCATCATTGGGTCGTGTCATGAAACTGAACCACTCAATTCTACCAAATTCGAATACAGTACATTGTGTAATAAATTAGGGTTTACAAAACCAGAACCACAGGAAATTTAGATATATTGCAAAATAAGAAAACACAAAAAATAAGAGGATACATGTGTGTGTGTGTGTTTATCGCTAGGTAGGAATAGATAATTAGACTGTCAATTAAAAAGGAGTAGAGTATATTAAAGAGTTCAAAAAAAAAAAATAGCAGTAGAAAGAAAGACGATATGGGTTGAAATTGACACCACACACACATTGAAAGGATAATGGGAGTTGGGTCTGTCAGAGGACCACACATAACAATGTGGGCATACATGTAGCAAAATGAACATATGAGATATATATATATAGGTGTACCTCGATTTGCGTGAAGAGAGATTGAAGACCCTTAGTCCTGTAAAAGTGGTCAACTGCAACGTTGTGGCCGCCGCCACCACCAACATCGCCCATCGCTTGGGCCCTCGGCTGGGCCCCTCCCACTGCTTGCTGCCCTCCCCGTACATCAGAAAAACATCCGCCCATCTGTCTACTGCTCTTTCTCCCTCTACAAATTTCTCTCTCCCTCTCTCTCTCTCTTTCTCTCTAAAATTCCGAATTGCCTCCCTCAAGTCTTAACTTCCAATATCTGCCTGTTCTCTCTCTATCGTTCGGTTTCTCTCTCTAAAAATATGGTAAGAATTCAGAATCGCTATATGTATATGTCTATGTCTCTGTCCATGTGTTTATATAGACACGCGGCTTGCAAGTTTGAACCCCTTCAAAAGACCATTTGAACCCCTTCACAAGATTTCAAACTTTCTACCAATTAAGGCAGTATGACCATTTTCAACCCTTCAAAGGTTGTTTCGAAGAGCAATTGGTACGAAAACAGAGGATGGAAATTACAGCAACAAAAACAGAGAATCTTCTTATGCCAAACCATGTCTTATCCGGGAAAAGACTAGTAATAAAATACGGACTAATGAATTTTGTATTCATACAAATCAAATTTTAATATATGACATCATCTATGTCACTTGTCTAAACCAATATGAATATAACTATGAAACTCTTCCATTTTACTTTATCATTAAACTTTTTTCGTGCTATTCTCCCTTAAAAACTAAATACTGCTCCAATGTATTTTTCACCATAAAAAGAAACAAGGAATAAAATATGGCTAGACATGACTGAATGTGAAAATCAAGAGTGATTTAGTAGTATTTGATATGCCAGAAAACATTCTACCTAATCAAGGTCTAACACGTGTCTAGTTTGGTTCCGTTCAGATTCTAAGATAAATGAGTATACCGACATCAACCTCGGTATGCCGACCTCGGAACGATGGGACAGTTAATGAAAAAAAGGAATGACATGAGCCTTCATGATGACACTACTGTAACCTGACAAGCGGTGAGCCCTAGTCCTGCAAAAAGACGGTACAGGTTTGGGGGCATTTTTACAGTTACACGTGTAAAGGTAGTCATGAGGTGGAAAGTCAAGATAAAATAACATCCACCGCTTGTCAATCAATTTAATGCTTCACCATTCTATAAATACCAGAAAAGAGGTATGTGAAAGATATCTATACTTAACTAGAATTAATATGATTGAGCCTCATACTTGAAGCAAAAATATCCAACCAGGCATAATCTAATTTAACCATCGGAGAGGTTACCACTGGAACCTTCCCTAGTGGCATTTTAATATTGTTTCTTATCAAGTTCATTCACTGCGACGGTCAAGTCCTTGACGAGCCAGAAATTGCAGCATCAGCTTGGCGCCCTCTGTGGAAATGACAATCATTCTTCTTTATATCACTATCTTTGTTTTTTGGTAGTCATGGCTTCCAACCGTCGCTCGACACCAATATCAAACCAACCTTTGGCTCAGGATGAGGAAGTTGCAACCTCCGATCCTGTACAACAACACCTTGATCAAATTCGAGATCAGATGCAGAAACAATCTGATCAGACTCAGGCACAACTCTTTGCCATATCCCAAGTCCTGGCTTCTTTAACTCAAAATCCATCGGTTCTTCCTCCTCCGGGTCTTCCTGAAAGTGGTAATCTAATCCTACCTGCTCCTGGTGGAAGGCGATATGAAGAGGGTGGTCCTAGTGCTCGTCCGTTTTATCCACAGGACGCAGCTCTTGTTCGGGATGACATCCCAAGAGGAATGCCAAATGTTTATCCTACCACCCTTAATTATAGCAAGGGCAGGGTTGTTAGCCCTGCAAACTCAGGAGCCAATCTGGTACAGTCAGGTCCACTGATGCAGCCAGCACCGGCTTCACTTCAAAGACAATCAGAACATGCAATCCCTAGTCGAAACTATCCTCAGCCTACTGGACTTGAGGTCGGTATGCCGGGATTTCAGCATTCTGTCCTGTCCAGAGTACCGATGAGATCGGAAGAAGTTGCAGATTCAATGGGACAGGCAACCCATGCTCGCGAGGGAAATCAACCTCCTCGATAGGATGAAATAGCAAGGCTTCTCGGTAGGTTCACTACTTCTTTTACAATAGCCATTTTGTCCGAGTAACGTCCTCGAAAATTCATTGTTCCAAAATTCACACCTTATGAGGGGTTAGATGATCCCGGTGATCATCTCTCCAATTATCAACATACATGGCCCTTCATGGCGCCACTAATGCATTTCTATGCCGTATATTCATCACAAGTCTTAAAGGCGCAGCCCTACGCTGGTTCCACAACCTCCCTCTTAATTCGGTTCCCAGCTTCTATGAGCTTAGTGGACGTTTCCTCGACTGGTTTTTGACAAGTAGGAGACTCAGAAAGGGTCCAGAATTTCTCTTATCAATCAAGCAAACGGAAGGGAGAGTCACTCAGGGACTATATCACTCGATTTAATTCCGAGCTAACCGAGATTACTGACTGCAATGCAGCCTTTTTGGTCGCCGCTTTACACGCAGGGCTGTGGCCAGGGCGTTTCCACTACTCCTTGACAAAGAATCCACCCGAAGACATGGCGTCACTTATGGAGCGGGCAAGGAAGCATATTAATTTGGAAGATACCAGGGCGTCCCTTCGCATTGCTAAGGAACAAGCTCAAACGGAAGACAAGTCCCAAACACAGAATACTGGCAATACCAACAAAAGGCAAGGAGTCCGAACAAAAGAACTACATCCCGAAGTCAAAACCAGCCCACTTCTGGATGGTTCAAAACATACGCGCTTCTGAATGTACCACTGTCGCCCTTAAATGCTTTCATTACCCAGATCTACCATTAGGTCCAAGCACATGAGAATCTCAAACGTCCTGAGCCACTGTTCAGTGATCCAGACACCCGAGATCGTAGTAAATATTGTGAGTTCCATAGAGATCATGGACATACTACAAAATTTTGTAGGCACCTTCAACAAGAAATAGATCAATTAATCCGAAAGGGACGCTTGAAGGAGTTTGTTCAGCACGATAGAGGAAAAAACAGTCAAAACCAGAAACCTCAGCAACCTCGGCAGGATCCTAGGCCCCAACCACAACGACAAGGTCAAGGGACCGTCCCTGGGGACGGCCAAAGTCAATAGCCCCAACCGAATAATCACGTTATTCTCGTCCTCTATGCTGCCAACTCCATATCTGGTATATCCAATCGAGCAAAGAAACGCTATGCTCGGGAGGCTAGGGTAGCACCAAACCCTATCCAAGTCATGACGTTTGAAAAGCGGTTAAAGCCCTCACCTCAAATCCAGTTTTCAGAGCTGGACCTGGCTGGCATACACTGTCCTCACACTGATGAGCTGGTCATCACCCTTAGAGTGGCAAATTTTGACATCCTAAGAGTGTTGGTGGATACGGGTAGTTCTACTAATATTTTATTTTATGAGCCTTTCGAACAGATGAAGCTCAGCATTTCTGACCTCAAAGCCACCGCGGCAGTAATGGCTGGGTTCAATGGAAATCTGAGCTCTCCCATAGGCAGTATTGACTTCCCAACAACTGTAGGAGTCGGCGAAAATCAAAAAACTCTGATAGCTGAATATATGATCGTGGATTCCCGATCTCCATACAACATAATCATGGGAAGGTTGTGGCTCCATCAAATGGGGCGGTCACGTCCACCCTTCATCAATGCCTTAAGTACGTACACAACGATCGTGTTTGCACTATTAAAGGCTCCCAATCGTCATCTCGAGAGTGCCACGTCATCGTGTTAAAAGGTAAAACCCAGCAATAGCAATTATAGGCACCTCGGAGGCACATCATTCCCGATCTTTCTGACAGAAGTATAGATATGGAATGTCCTACTGAGATCGATGAACCATTGAGCCCACGTGGTGTAGAAAACATGGCCGTGCCAGTCCAAGAGCCACTCAAAATATCGGTGGGTTCAGGCGAAGAAGAGCATTATTTGCAGATCGGTGCAGACTTATCCCCATCCGAACAGGAAGTGATGATAAAGTTTCTGAAAGCCCATTTATCAATATTCGCTTGGGAAACTAATAACATGAGGGTATAGATCCATTCTGTATCTGCCATAAACTAACGATAGATCCGAACTACCACCCGGTACGGCAAAAACGACGGACATTCGCTCTAGAGAGACACAAGATAATCAATGACGAAGTTCAAAGGTTGCTCGCTGCAAAATTAATCAGGGAGGTTTTTTACCCAGAATGGCTCGCCAACACCGTCCTAGTTAAAAAGAAAAATGGTAAATGGCGAGTCTGCGTTGATTACACTAATCTTAACAAAGCTTGTCCTAAGGACAGCTTCCCCATCCCGAGGATCGATCAATTAGTCGACGCAACTGTTGGTTACGATTTAATGAGCTTCATGGATGCATACTCCGGATATAACCAGATTCAAATGTATCCACCAGACCAGGAAAAACCTCCTTTTATCTCTGAGCGAGGTCTGTACTGTTACAGAGTGATGCCTTTCGGACTGAAAAATGCCGGAGCTACGTATCAACGATTGGTCAATAAAATGTTTGAACCTCTGATTGGTGACACGATGGAAGTTTATATTGATGACATGTTGGTCAAAATCCAGCAAAAGGAGGAGCACATTGGGCATTTGAAAAAAACTTTTGATATCCTAATAAAGCACAAGATGAAGTTGAATCCATCAAAGTGTACCTTCGGAGTGAGCCGAGGGAAATTTCTAGGTTTTTTAATCTCACACCGAGGCATCGAAGCCGACCCCTTCTAGATTAAAGCTTTGGAAGAACTGGAGCCACCGAAATCACGAAAAGATATACAGACATTAAAAGGCAGGATTGCGGCGTTGAGTCGATTCATTTCTAGGTCCACGGACCGTTGTCTCCCGTTCTTCAAAGCTCTGAGGGGGAATAAGGTCTTGGAATGGACCTCTGAATGTGACAAAGCCTTCAAGGAACTAAAATAGTATATGGCATCGCCAGAACTATTGTCCAAACCCATGAAAGGAGAAAAGTTCTTCTTATATCTTACGGTATCTGAGAACGCAATAAGTTCTGCACTAATCCGAGAAGAAAAAGGAATTCAAAAACCCATATTCTATGTGAGTAAAACGCTTCTTGGGTTAGAAAAAAGATATCCCGAGGTGGAAAAGTTAGCCTTTGCGCTAGTAGTATCTGCTAGAAAACTCAGGCCTTATTTTCAATCCCATTCGATCGTAATCCCAACATCGTACCCTTTAAAAGCCATATTACACAAACCAGACACCTCAGGCCGTCTTGTGAAATGGTCGATAGAACTGGGTGAATTCAACATAGTATACATACCTCGGACTGTCATTAAGGCTCAGGCTTTGGCAGATTTTATTGCCGAATTCACCCTAGCTCTGAAAGGGAAAATAGATGCCAACCCAACTATGGCAATATGGCAGTTATATGTAGACGGTTCTTCAACTGATAAAGGTTCTGGAGTCGGTATTGTCCTCTGATCTCCGGATGATATTACAGCAGAAAAAATGATTACTTTGAGCTTCAAAGCTTCTAATAACAAAGCTGAGTATGAAGCATTAGTCCTTGGCATGAAGCTAGCCCTAGAATATGAGGCTCGCAACCTCGAAGCCTTCTTAGATTCACAGTTAGTAGTGGGCTAAGTTCTGGGTGAATTTACAGCCAAAGACGAGAGGATGATCAAATATGCTGAACTGATAGGCTCTCTAAAACAATCATTTGTCAATTTCAGCATTCACAAAATAGAAAGAGGACAGAATAGCCGAGCGGATACCTTAGCAAATATGGCCTCTCATCTTAGTGCCGAAGGAGATTCAAAACTGTCTATCTCCTCCCGAGATGACCCAAGTATTGACGAGGTTCAAGCCATTTATATTACGGAACATTGTCAGGATTGGAGGGCTCCTATCTTCAGATACTTAAAAGAAGGGCAACTCCCTGACGACAAAAATCAGGCTCGAAAACTACGAATTAGATCAGCTCGGTACCTAATTTTAAATGAGCAACTCTATTGTAGATCTTACACCCAGCCCCTACTAAGGTGTTTATCTTCAAAAGAGTATGAATATGGACTAGCCGAAATCCATGAAGGGATATGTGGCAATCATAATGGTGGCAGGACCGTCTCACATCGAGCCTTAACCCATGGCTATTACTGGCCGGGTATGCTAAATCACGCCAAAGAATATGTGAAGAAATGTGATAAGTGTTAACGTTTCGCTTCATATCAACATCAACCACAGCAGGAGCTTACCCCATTACAAGTCCCTAGCTTTTTGCCCAATGGGGAATGGATATTGTAGGACCTTTGCCAAAAGTCCCTCAAAACAGGAAATATTTGCTGATCGCTATTGATTATTTTTCCAAATGGGTAGAAGCAGAACCATTGACCCACATTACAGAGGTAGATGTAAAGAATTTTACATGGAAAAATATCGTTTGTAGGTTTGGAGTACCTCGTATCATCATTTCAGACAACGGCACCCAATTCACCGAAAAAGTATTCAGAAAGTTCTGTGATGATCTACATATTAGCCACCACTTCTTCTCACCAAGACATCCACAGGCGAATGGACAGGCCGAGGTTACTAACCGAACAATCTTAAATGCCATAAAAAAGAGGTTAGAAGACGCAAAAGGAAAATGGGTAGAGGAGCTCTCGGGTGTACTCTGGGCCTACCGAACAACAAAAAGGACTGCCACCGAGGAAACGCCATTCTCACTTACATATGGTTCTGAGGCGATCGTTCTTGTAGAAATCGGTATGCCTACATTGAAAACGGAAGCCTTCGATTAGGAAGCTAATAATCTCCAATTAACTGAAAATCTCGATTTACTACAGGGAAAAAGAGAACAGACTGCAGTCAAAATGGAAGAATATCGTCGAAGGATGGCCAGAGGTTTCAATCAGAGAGTAAAAATTGTGACATTCTAGTTAGGTGACTTGGTTCTGCGAAGGATCTTCCCTAATACCAAGGACCCGACGATGGGAAAGCTATCCCCAAACTGGGAAGGACCTTATAAGGTTGTGAAAATTATAAAGCCTATGACCTATTGGTTAGAAGATATGTTGGGAAAGCCAATTCCCAGACCATGGAATATTGAGCACTTAAGAAAATACTATCAATAAAGCTTCTTCCCAATATAAACTGGTCTTCAAATCAGATCTAGCTCTCAAAGCCCCTACTAGCACAAGTGTTGTAGGTATGGCCCCAATTTAAATGTATGGGTCTACAGACCTGGTCCCATTCACAAGGCCCCTAACGGCACAAGTGCTTTAAGCATGGTCCCAATTTAATGCATAGGTCTTCCGACCTGGTCCACCTCAAAAGGACCCTACAAGCAAGATTGCAGTAGGTATGGTCCCAAGTTAAAAGCACGGGTTTCCACACCTTGTCCATTTAAAATGACCCCTCCGAGCTCCAACGCTGTAGGTATGGTCCCAGTTTATTACTCGAGTCTCCAGACTTGAAAATCATTGGATGACTTATCAGAACTACGGATTACCTCGGGATCCAGGTTAGATTTAAACATTTGTTGTATTAAAAACTTATTTTATTGCAAGTATCTTAGTTCAGGATCTTTGATTCCTTTCTACAAATCTGAAGATCTGCGATAACTATCAAGTCACGAAAGAATATAACTGTCTTGATTTATAAATTAAAATCATTTCTGGAGTCGCCAAAGTCTTATATGAATGCATTATTAGTCATCTATATTGCAATCTGGTTCAAGTTATTTGATTATTTGTTAAAATACTTCACTTCGGCATAGACACCAAGGCATTCGTAACATAAACAAAAAAGTAAACATTAAAGATATATTCTTGTTTTTCAATTTTTAGGCAGAATCCCCAAAGGGCTGAAAATTACAAAAGGTAGTTAACTACCTAAAAAAAAAAAAAATCTATATCTAAATCGGTTTTGTTGGGGGCACTGAGGATAGGGGCATCACGCCCCCAAGAACTTCCTTTTGGGATGGTAGTTCCGGGGAAGTCGGTTGAGATTCATCTACCTCCACTTCATCCAACCTGGAGATATCTAGATTTGGGTACAACCGCTGAATCCTTTTTAAGCAAAGGTGGTAACCGGAATCTGAAAGTTCTTTCCCCATAGATTTTAGAAGATCCATCATACTAGCTTTGGTGGCCTCCTTCGTGGCTACCCTGACTTCTTCGATCTTCTTTGCCTCGGATGCCTCGGCTTCCTTAACTTTATTTTGTAATTCAGTTAAACTCTTGTTCAATTTAATTCTCTGAAGTATCAGGGACTCAATTCCTTGCTTCACCTTTATCATTTGGTTGTTAAGTTCTTCACATTTCACCTTAGAAGCATTGGCCCTAGCTTGAGATACTTCGAGTTCGGAATGGGCCGCCTTCAAGGCGGTCTAGGCAGTTTCTACATCTAATCGGGCCACCGAGATTTCTGCTTGAGCTACTTTCAGCTCCAATTGAGTTGTCAACAGCTAGGAACGAGCTATCTTCAGCTCTTCTTTGAGGCCACTGATCTTCTCGACTTGATCAGCACGGTCCATAAGAATGCCCGCTGCTCGAAGGCCCTATAAAAAAGGAATGAAGAAGATTAACTATGATAAAACAAAAAATAAAGGGTAAACCAAATATAAACGTATACAAAACTTTACCCTGGTATAACCCAACATAAGGTCGCCGATGATTCGCCTTGAGCTTTGGCCAGGGAACCCAGGTGGGAGAGCCGCTTTTAAAGCCAACTTCATTGCCTTTGTTCCCGAAGAGGCCTCAGACGGATGAATCAGAACCACGCTGGTACCCTCTTACATGTCCGATTGTTGTGAAGGAGTCGATCTTTTTACCTCACCCGCCTCGGTAGACTGTGGAACCTCGGTAGGAGCTACGACATCCTCAGTCCATAGGGGCTCGGTAGTCGAACGAACATCGACAGACGGATCTTCAGTAGGTCTGGATGCCACAGAAGGAGTCGGAGCAGAAGGGCGGGAAGCCTCCCGATTTGCTCGAGATATAACCCTCCTCCGCTTCTGAGTTGGAGGAACTGCGGGGGCAACGGAGGGACCCCCAACCTTTGTCTTGCTGGGAGGTGGGGCGCAAGCAGACAACATGGTTTTCTTGATCGCTGCAGTCTCTTCCTTGGTTAATCCAGCCTCCATCAAGTTCCGAGGTGAAAGAATTTGGTAATGTGGTCGGAGAGTAAGCCTTAGAAGGAGCCGGTATCGTTCCTCGATCTCGGGAGTGAAATCAGCTCTTTTCCACTTTCTTCTATCTACAAAACAACATATCAAGCAATCATCAGTTAAATCATTTAAAAGCAAGAACAAGATAAAATTTATAACCTCTGAATACTCACCCCTTGGACCGGAGTGTCGAGGAAAAAGACTCATATGGTCTTCATAATCTTCTCGTTCCCAACCTCCTCCAACGAAGAAGTACCACTTCTTCCACGTTTTGTTGGAAGAAGGTACGGACGTCAAAGGTCTGAACCTCTGATCGAAGCATGTGTAGTACAGTTCCTCCGCACTAAGATGCTTCATTTCCATCTGACTACGAATAAGGTCCAAATCCACATGGACCTCATTTAAATGACCTAAGACTATAAAGGCTAAAAGCTGCCTCCAACTGTTTACATTGAGTTCGGCGGGGCATATATTAAACCAAGTAAAAAATTCTATAAGGAGAGGGTGGAAAGGGAAACGAACACCCATCTCGAACCATTCAAGGTAGGCGCAGATCTCCCCCCTTTTTATATCGGAGGGGCGATCTGCTGGTTTGGGGACCCTACAGGTCACATTCTTTGGAAACTTAAACTGTTTCATGATAACTTTTAAAACCCCCTTCGTCATGGCACTCTCTCCCTCTTCTCTCATGGATACACTAACCTCTCTATCACTAGAATCTAGAACACCTTCAGAAGAGGAAGAAGAGGAAGCAGTGGAAGATGAAGAAGGACCACCCTCACCAATGGTCTCTGATTCAATCCTAACCTCCTCTATGTTTGGATTAGACATGATCGCAAGATAGAAAAGAGAAAAAGATAGAATGGGGAAGAACAAAATAAAAAAGAAGAAGAAGAAAATAGAAATTACCAGTTAGAAAGAAGAAAGCTGTCTAGAACGGGGGAAAATCACACGGGTCGCCGGAAATTGCACTTGCCTTTCGGAAACAATGAAACTGTTTGAGATTATTTGAAAAAAGTAAACGAATTCCAAACAATCACCCCCACTATTTATAAAAGACTTTCATTAAATGTTTCACACAAAACGGAAAAGATATCAGTTAATGTCTTGAGAAATCAACTAAACGACAGCTGCATTAATCGATGACTTCGATTACCAATGCAACAAAACGCGTGGTAATTATGTCATGACGGCTAAGACTCCTCGAAATATGAGATAAAATATTAACGGCTGTGCACGTCATCCCTCGGAAACCCTAAAGCCAAAGTTCTGTACATATTCACAGAACTAAGGCTTCAGGGGGGAATAACTGATACGCCAGAAAACATTCTACCTAATCAAGGTCCAACACGTGTCTAGTTTGGTTCCGTTCAGATGCTAAGATAAATGAGTATACCGACATCAACCTCGGTATACCGACCTCGGAATGATGGGACAGTTAATGACAAAAAGGAATGACGTGAGCCTTCATGATGACACTACTGTAACCTGACAGGCGGTGAGTCCTAGCCTTGCAAAAAGACGGTACAGGTTTGGGGGCATTTTTACAGTTACACGTGTAAAGGTAGCCATGAGGTGGAAAGTCAAGATAAAATAACATCCACCGCTTGTCAGTCAATTTAATGCTTCACCATTCTATAAATACCAGAAAAGAGGTATGTGAAAGATATCTGTACTTAACTAGAATTAATATGATTGAGCCTCATACTTGAAGCAAAAATATCCAACTAGGCATAATCTAATTTAACCATCGGAGAGGTTACCACCGGAACCTTCCCCAGTGGCATTTTAATATTGTTTCTTCTCAGGTTCATTCACTGCGACGGTCAATTCCTTGACGAGCCAGAAATTGCAGCATCAATATTATTTACTTATTTTTACAGGAAGAATAGTGTTTAGGTCTCACAAAGAACAAACAACTGCTTTGAAATAACTATTCGTGAAAACCGACACATTATTTGTTTATTTTTAAAAGAAGAGTAGTGTTTAAATTTCGACAAAAACAAAGAGAAGGAAATTAGTAGAAATATTAATATCATTGATCTTGTATCTATAAGAGATAAAATGAGAAAACATCGACTTATATAAAATGAAAATTTTATAAATGCACCAATAAAAAATAGTAATATAATTAATATTGAAGGTCATGCTAGAAAACGAGAGCGATTCAAAATTAATTTTTGTAAAAATAGTTAAAAAAAAAATGTAATGAATGATTTAACGGAAAGAATAACCTTAAATATAAAAGAATTACGATATATGATTATATAGGCAATCTCAAATAATTGAGATAAGATTTTATTAAATTGAGTTGAGTGTTAATATTATTAACCTTTACAATTAACAAGGTTTTAACAAGAATTAATAAATGACTCATCTAAATTAATATAATTTATTAGGAACTATATTATGTGAAAGTTCTCAATTTAAAATATATTAAAAATGTGCCTTGTTTTATCTTACTCGATATGTAATTGTTAAGGTTGGATGTTAAATGATTTCAACCTCTATGAATAATTTTTAGAAGTTGAACCTATTCTAGAAAATTTTAATACAACTTTTTTTTTTGGTGTTTGAAAAAAACAAGTTGAACTTATTGGTAATTTTTTCTAGAATCAATGTTTCTGATATATAGGATTTTAATGAGGAAATAAAATAGTTCACCCTTCATATATATATATAAACGCCACCATTAGCGACGCACAAAAGAATGTGCATCGCCAATACTATTAGCGATGCCATTATTTGCGACGCTTTTACGTGCGTCGCTAAAGAGCTTTAGCGACGGAAAAGACCACTATTAGCGACGCACGCGTGCGTCACTAATAGTGCCTTTTCTTGTAGTGAATGCATTTATGGGTATTATATTCTTTTAAAGTTGTAGTATTTCTTAAGCGAAAGGCACTAATAACCTATGATAAATTTTGGCATATAAAATAAGAGCAAGTTGAGTACAAAAGATAAAGATTTATTAGCAAGCAAGGGAATATGATATGAGCATTGCATATAAAATCAATCATACATTTTGTGCAATTTCTCCAAAATTTCCACATCATTACGTGCAACAACCCAGAGCTGTGTCATGAATATTTCTTGTCAATATAGTACAACTTACGTTATCAAGTTTTTAATAGATTACTACTGTTGGTGTGACCATCATTGTAATCATATAGTCATAGTCACCTTTCATAGATATACATATAACGTGTAATGCATGTTATGTTATAATGTTGCGTATTCAAATGATCCACTTCCCCTTCCTTTCAATTACGTAAAAATGAAAAATCTTACGTTACTATTTTTCTTTCATTTTGGGATTTAAGTGATATAAGAGGATCAAATCATAATATTGTTTGATTTGTTTTACTTTCAAAAGATAATTATCAAAATATTTTTATTTATTATATAAAAATTACTATTTTTACTTATTAAAACTACCTTTTTTTTAAAAAAAAAAAGTGTTACTAAATAAATAAAAGGCAAACACTGTCATTTGTTCAAAAAATTATTTCATTAGCCTTTCACCTAGTGTAATAGCTTGAATGATTTTAATATTTTATCAACCTGTAATTTAATGCTCCACTCTCTCTTCAAGAATTAGGTTTTTTTTAAAATGAATTATGTCTTACATTCTTTCATATCTTAAGTTGATAAAATAAAAACACTGTATTATAAAAATCATAAAGATCATCAAAGTCACCGGAAATTACTTGTCTCCCTCCGGCCATTTTCCTCTTCTTGTGCTTGCAATTATTGTCCGAGAACACCACAATATCTAATCTATCTACCTGCGATAACTTTGATCTTCTCTGACTTTGGAATCTTCGACGTTTTTTTTTTAACTTTTGTTCTCTCGTTTATATGAACTCCATGCATGGAGACGGCGACGGGACATTGAAATCCTCCTTTATTGCTGTCATTTCTTTTGCCTTTATTCGCTCTGTGTCTTCAAACCAGTTCTCTCTCTCTCTCTAAACTTACTGATGGAAAAGTAATTAAAATCCTTAACGAAAGGGTGTTCTGTAAAGAATTTTAAAATAATTAATTTTTTTTTTTTTTTGCAAAATGGAGATGAGGAAGAAACTCTCATTCAAAACCTGTGCCATTATCAGTCTTACATATAATCATTCTTTTATAATAATAGACACAGGAGATTAAATTTTCTAATACTTTCATAAACAAATAAGTATTTTTTACACGTAAATAATTTTTGGTAAAAAAAAAAAGATTTTATATGCAACTTTTCAATAGTCTTTTGATTTTTTTTATAAAAACTTAAAAATAATACTAAACTTAAGATATAAAAAACTCTTAACATCTTTTTCAAATATAAAAAGTCATAATTTTTTTTTACGTACAATACTTTTAACTTTAATATTATTAAATTAATAAATATAATTATCAAGACAAGTCATAAATATGATATATAACTATTTTATCTCTCTAATAATTAATATTATAATTTTTTTAAAATAAATATTAATTATTAGATAATAAAATTATTAATAATTTACCATTAGAACTAAATTAATTCCTCTAAAATTTATTAATTTATTAAATATTAATTATAAAACAGACTCAACTGTATTACACGGCATAAGAGCACGACCTTTTTCCTAGTCATTGTCACGTGGTTGACTATACATCTACAGTTAGTCTAATTAATCCCTTGACCAGGGGATTTTGATTTTGATTTTTTTTTTTTTGTGGAAAAACTCTTTTTTGCAGCTTGGAAACTCTTCAGCTTTCACAATATCTTTTTGCCGCGTCAAATAATATTCACCTGAACCTCTGAACCTTATCCATCCAATTGGTTGAAATTTGTTTGGGGACTTTTTGCCGCGTCAAATAATAATTTGCAGAATAAGTTTTTTTTTTCGTTTTTTGATCAGCAATTTGTAGAATACGTTATCAATTTAGTTTGTTATATTAAGGCTATTCAAACTTAAATGGTCGGGTCCGTGTTTTAGTTATGTTAGGAGTGTTATTTGAATAGTCTAATTTATGGTTTCCACGTTAGAATTTTGAATCCGCAACAATTCGTCTAACTTTGAAACTTTTTCTCCACGTCAAACAACATTCCACCAAATCTTTATCTGTCCTATATATATACATATTCATATAGGAAGAAATTCTTCGTACTTAATTTAGAGTCAAAAGTATTTTTCTAAAGTTTATAACACGCAAATTAACTGGTTGACATTGGGTCTTATGGTCAATGATTTATGGTCTATTATAATTATATTAATCTATATCTAAGGGTTGTGTTTGAGTTCATGACTAGTCAATGTATGTGGATTGAGAGTAGTCAATCACTACACACAATACTGTCAAATCAACAGGTAAACACCTTTTGGTAAAATTTGAAAGTATTGTATTACTCGAGAGTGGTTGCAGTATTTGGTGTTTATCCCTACCTTACTCTTAGACTGAAACTTAGAAATGGCAGGGGTTTCCCTCACAAAATATTTAAATATATAATAAATTTATGTAAAGATCCATTATATATACATTTTTATTGAAGGTCTACACCCACATTCTTTGTATTTTCATTATTACCAGAGAGGCACATTATAATATCTCCTTTTAATTTTTGTAAATTTGTAGGATCGAGTCCCTATCAAAGTGGTGCAAATGTTCACTTACCAAGTAATTAGAATGAGTTTATAATTTTAAGTACATTTACAAACTTATTTGAGATAGCAATTGAGCAACATTTGACATTTACTCTTCCATCAAACCAAAGCTTAGGTTCATTTAAAGCAATTTTGCACTTTCACTTTTGCGTTTATCTTTACAAATTAGTTGTTCATGTTGAGAGAAAGTGATAATGTAAACATATAATGTATATGTATATTGTGTCTTGTGTATTATATGAGAGAGAGCCCTCCTTTATATAGGAGAGAAAGAGCATACAAATGAAATACAAGAGAAAAGGAGAGAGAGAGAGAGAGAGAGAGAGAGAGAGAGAGAGAGAACAACTGAAAGGTAAGAGAAAAGGAAAGAGAGAGGAAAGTGAAATAAAGGAATAGGAAATCCTAGAGCTATACACATATAATAGGAAACCCTAAATCTATACACATATATTGTTAACACCCCCCCTCCCGGCACAAACTCAAGAGGGCAAGGTAGAGGCCAACTTGAATTTGAAAAAAAAAAATTGGAAGTGGATAGTTGACTTGTTGGCGTTGTGGCTGAAATGTAGATGTTACCCAAGCTGACATGACTATGGAGTTAGACTCTCAATAGAGTCAATGGTGGCATATGAAAGCGCAGAACTGGAACTGAAGGCGATGCATCTAATGGTGTGCGTAGCCGATTCTAATGGTGACACATGGAAGTGTGTAACTGATTCTAATTGAACTGACCACGTGATGGAACATGTAGCTAGTGGTACTAGAACACACGTTGAACTGTGATGGAAAACGTGCAAGAGCTTACATAACACGTAATTGAAGATACTTGACATGTGGCGTAACACGTGTGAGGGCTTATATGGCATAACATGTAATTGAATATATTGGACACGTGGCATAACAAATGTAAAGATTTATGTGGCAGAATACGTAGTTGGTGATGCTAGACACATGGCAGAACACATGCCTCATCAAAATAACTTGTGAGATATTGAACACATGGCAGAACACGTGCCTGAACGAGCTTTTGATCAGGTACGCATGGAACATCAATGCCCATTGAGAACATGTTCTTGGGGGAAGATTTGGAACATAGGCCTAGATTTGGGAATGAAGACTAGTTTAATTATGGTGAAATAAGTGGCCAATGGGTTGGGCTTTCAGATTTGCTCATAGTAGCCATCAATGATGGCAATGAAAGTGTATTTACGACACCAAGCAATAGTGGTGATAGTAGTTACCACAGTGAGTTGGTGATGATCATTGTAATAACCTCAAAAAAATTTTTTTTTTATAAATTTTGTTGGTTATTATTATTATTATTATTATTATTATTATTATTATTATTATTGTTGTTGTTGTTATTAGTTAAAATGTGTATAAGTATGCATGTATGTGTGATGTAATGTATGTGAATGATGTGTGTATATGTGCATGAATATTAAAATGTTTATAGGTGTATATGTATATGTATATAAATATTTATAAATATGGATGCTTGTCAGCCGTGTGTGTGTGTGGAAACAAGTGACAATGTGTATACATGCTTATATTGGCAAGGTCAACTTTGCATTTAATGCAAAGCTGATTGTGGAGAAGAGTGATGGCTAGAGCAGGGAGATAGGTCAGAAACTGGGGGAAACAAGAGAGTGATAGGGGAGGCTACAGCCGTCTGGGCAGGAGGGATTGACGTGGGAGTATGTGTATATATGCATGGGGTGTCCGTTGGGTCAGGATAGGAAAATCAGAAAGAAATAGAGGAGAGAGAGAGAGAGAGAGGGAGAGAGAGAGAGAGAGAGAGAGAGAGAGAGAGAGAGAGAAGCTGGCAAGGGAGAAAGTTAGAAGGGAAAAGAAGGAGACCTGCAACAGGAGGAGGGAACCCATACAAGGTATACCAGTTCATTCTTGTTTTAAATTTTCCAAAGCATGATATTATTTTTTTTATTGTTAGGCCTGGTTAAGCATAAGAAATGGAAAAGATTACAAAAACAATCAGTTGAAATGGGTTAGAAACCAGAGAGATAGGGGTAGTTGCAGGCTACGGCCATGGCTGAGAGGGTTATTATTTTATGTATTAAACCTCAAATGAATGGTGGGAAATGGTAGAGGAGAGTTGCAGAAATTTTTAGGAAAAAGGAATGGATCAAAACAGTAGACGAACGATAGAGAAATAAGAGAAAAACCAGCTGACCGGAAACTGGGTTTTGGCCGGAGGCTTGGGTGCGCAGGTCGGAGAACCAGTTGGATTAGGGCTGAAACATACTCTAACTAATTGCTTAAAGTCCTAGGAGTTATTTGGTGTAAAAATAAGAAGACTGGGATGTGAAAATGGGGAGGAAATGAGGGGTTTGGTCGCGGTCTCCGGCGACATGGCCGGAGAAGACGACCGGGGTTAGGCCGGAAGTTCGGGGAAGACGAGGGGGGTGACGGGCCTGTGATTTAAATTGTCTTGGGCCTGTTTTGTTGGACTTGGCCTGTTTTAATTTTGCTTTGGGTCTGGGTTGTTTTAAATTTAAATGGCCTTTGGGCCTATTCAATTTTAAAAGAGAGATTGGGCCTGATTGGCCCAACCTATTGAAGAAAAAAAAAAAATGGAAGTAAAAAGAAAAGGAAGAAAAGCCAGAGATGGGTTGCGGGGGGGGTTCGAACCGCTGACCTACGCGCCCACGCACCCCTTTCCTTACCACTCGGCCACGCGCACACGTGTGACCCACTATCAACAAGATATATATATATATATATATATAAAATATATTTAATGAATATAAATCAAAAAGAAATAAAAGGTGCATTCTGCACCTACGGAGTTTCGAACGGAGGATGTATGGGGAGGGAAATGACACGCTGGCCAGCGTGCCATCTTATTCAACCTGGTTTTATATGCAAACTAAATATACATATATCCTACTAAATGGGTTTAATTTAATTAAAAATTAATTAATTAAATTAAATACTACTAAATGGTCCGACATCCAAATGAGGCAAGCCATATATGTTTTCTAACTATTTTGGACCTACTAAGACCAACGGTAAGGTCTGTGATGTGATACGAGGTCCCGAAAAATAAAAGACCCGTGAAACCCTTTAAAATTACCAAAACGCCCCTAAGTCAAGACACAGTCAAACGAAACCCGATTTAAATAAACAATTAGTGAAATCTTATTATCTCGAATATTTCAGACTCAACTGTGGAGTCTGATTTATGAGGAGAGGTCTCGGGAAATAGAAACCCGTAAAAATGCAAAATGACAGTTTTGCCCTTTTTAGCTCGAACGTCCAAACTAAATTCCGCGAAAGCTCAAACCTATTTTCTTCGGCGCTTCGGATCCAATGGTAGGACTTAATTTAGCAAAACAGAAAGTAATGAAATAAAGTCATAAATTTGATGAATAACATAATTCAAATAGAGATAGACTAAATTATATTGTGTAATTTTAGGGACATCAAAAGGCAAGGAGAAGGAGGTTTGATCTCCTGCATCATCATTGTTAGTTCCGCCACCCAGCAAGCACTACATCTTAGGGTTGAGATCAACCCATCAGGTATGGTATTTTGCTAAGTAAGAAATAGAATTGAGTTTAGGAGTAATTGCTATATTGTTGATTGGTTCTATGCCTATGTGTTTCTTATTGTCTTCCTGAATATTTGATTGAACTATAGATGTGAGCCATGACTATATGTGCATTCTATGTGTTATCATGGTGTGTGATTTATGGAATTGTTAAGATGATGATTGTGAAAACCAAGCATGTGATCAGATGGATTGTTCATGATATGTGGAATGGTGAATTGAGATGTTTGATTTGATTATTGCTTTAAGTAGAGTATGCATAACTTAAAGCATGCTTCATGTATTGATAAATTGTTTCGTTAAGATCATATCATCGTATGGTGGAATCTGGGCATATTGGCATAGTGTGATTCCTTGAAGCATAGTGTGAGTTGAGCACGTGGTGCTATGCATTATGAGGGTGTAGATCCTGTGGTGAAAAACCCAAAATCGGCCATGGTACTCATGCCAGCGGGGACAGACCGTAAAGTGAGAACAAGGTGACTCAGACCTTCGGGGAAGGACCGTAAAGTGAGACATGGGTGTGGCATAGAGTTTGCATGGGTGCGTCATGCATATTGATCATGTGTTGCATGGATGACATTGCATGACATGTAGAGATAAATGTACACCTGCACACGCCACGTCCTTAATTTTGTTTCTTGCATTAGCACTCTATCATACCAGCAGTTAAGCTGACCCATTCGTGGGACACCATATTACAGATGAGGATGCCCCTGCCACCTGAGATTTGGTGACTTCTTGATAGGAGACTGCACTTAGAGTGTTTTTGGCCCTTGGAGGCATATTTTGATGTGTAAGGGCTTAAGCCCAAATGACGTGTGAACAATGAATTCATGGGATGCAATTCGTGTTATTTTGATGTATTGATAGTAATGGATGTATGCCTAGTTAAATTTGTTTAAATTGTCCTTTATTTTATTTTATTTATTGTCTCGACAGTCGCGCCTCAGGTTTATTAGAATTCGGGGCGTGACAATAATAGTCACCACCTAGGGTTAGTAAAAGAAGGGCCACCGGAAAGGTTTTAGTGATAGTAGTCAGCACTTTAAGGTTGGAACTAAGAATACCAAAGGGTTTTGACTCTGATACCATGTTGAAAGAAAGATAGAATGTAAACATAAAAAGTATATGTATATTGTGTATTACAAGGGAGAAAACCCTTCTTTATATAAGAGAGGAATAACATACAAATAGAGGGTAAAAGAAATCGAAAGAGAGAGGACAAATGGAAGGTAAGAGAAAAGGAAAGAGAGAGGAAAATGAAATAAAGAAATAGGAAACCCGAGAGCTATACACATATAATAGGAAATCCTAGAGCTATACACATATATTGTTAACAGTTCTAGAAAATATACTGGAATTTTTTTATCAACTTTTTAGAATTACTTTCATCTTCATTTTATTTCTTAAAGAATAATATTACATATCCCCAATTTATATCTTCAATTGTATCTTCAATGTGATGTGTCATTATAAAATTAAAAATCACACTACTAGTGTAATAAGGGTATTAGCATTTTAGTGTGTTAGGTTCTCTCTTACTTTCCGTATACAACTTAGACTCTCCTATCTATACAAGGAAGTCATTTTCTTGTATAGATGTATAATTAACATTTAATAGAGTGATTCTCTTTTAGACCTATTTATTAACTCTATAATGGTACAGAGCTCTGTTTATAAGAGGTCTTGGGATCAAATCTCTATCCCTTTGGTACAAGTTTGCACTCACTTACCCACTTTCGTACTCTATTATTTGCCAACCTACATATACAAAATGAGGTTGCACATGAAGGAGGGTGTTAATGCTTGATATATATATTGTAGGTCTATTCTCTAATAACTTAAGCTTTTAGAACAATTGGTGATCTATTATGGCATTAGAGCACAAATTCTAAATCCTTCTTCTCTTCGGTAGTGTTCTTTATCTTTTTCGATGTTCTTTATGGTCACTCTTCACAATGTCACTTTTCAGTTCAAATTCCAGAATCCCTTTGTGAATTGTTTTTTTTTAACCAACCCATAGTGTAGGGTCTAGCAAATACACGATGACTAATGCTACCTTCGTCGAAACATTCACATGTCGCCACACGACGGCGCAAGACACTGTTGTAGTAATGCATCTAACCTAAAGTTCGGATTTCGCAAACTTGATCATACTATAAGAAAGTACAGGAGACAAGCTTTCCAACACCACCAAAATTGCCCCAAAATACCCTCACACGCACCAATACGCACTACTCAAAGTTTGGGTCACGAGGCTTACATGCCTCACAGGCCATCATATTTTTTCACGTGACAAAGACAAGCCAACATTGTGCCACGTTAGCCCACGACGACCACATCAATAGGATTCCACCTAATTTCTCATGTCATTGCCAAGTCATCACGAGTTTTTGGTTAGTCTATCACGACATCTTGCCATGTTATCCTACCACGTCAACATATAATCCTACCACGTCAACATATATCCCTACCTTACTCTTAGACCAAAACATAGAAATGGCAGGGGGTTCCCTTGCAAAATATTTAAATATATAATAAATTTATGTAAAGATCCATTATATATACATTTTTATGGAAGGTCTACACCCACACTCTCTGTATTTTAATTATTACCAGAGGGGCACATTATGATATCTCTTCTTAATTTTTTAAAATTTGTAGGATCGAGTCCCTATCTAAGTGGTGCAAATGTTCACTCGCCAAGTAATTAGAATGAGTTTATAATTTTAAGTACATTTACAAAATTATTTGAGATAGCAATTAAACAACATTTGACTTTTACTCTTCCATCAAACCAAAGTTTAGGTCCATTTAAAGCAATTTTGCACTTTCACTTTTGCGTTTATCTTTACAAATTAGTTGTTCATGCTAAGAGAAAGTGAGAATGTAAATATATAATGTATACGTATATTGTGTATTGTGTATTACACGGGAGAGAGCCCTCCTTTATATAGGACAAATGGAAGTTAAGAGAAAAGGAAAGAGAGAGGAAAATGAAATAAAAGAATAGGACATCCTAGAGGTATACACATATAATAGGAAACCCTATTACTATACACATATATTGTTACCACCCCTCCCCCGGTGAGAGGCCGCACAAACTCAAAAGGTCAAGGTAGAGGCCAACTTGAATTTGAAAAAAAAATTATGGAAATGGATAGTTGACTTGTTGGCATTGTGGCTGAAATACAGATGTTACCCAAGCTGACATAGCTGTGGAGTTAGACTCTTAATAGAGTCAATAATGGCGTATAGAAGCACGGAGCTGAAATTGAAAAAGACACATAAAGCGCAACTAATGGTGTGCGTAGCCGATTCTGATGGCGACACATGAAAGTGTGTACCTAATTCTAATTGAGCTGACCACGTGACGGAACATGTAGCTAGTGGTACTAGAACACACATTGAACATGTGACGGAACACGTGCGAGAGCTTATATACACGCAATTGAAGATATTGGACACGTGGCGTAACATGTGTGAGGGCTTACGTGGCATAACACATAACTAAAGATATTGGACACAATGCGTAACAAGTGTAAAGATTTATGTGGCAGAACACGTAGTTGGTGATGCTAGACACGTGGCAGAACACATATCTCATCAAAATAACTTATGAGATATTGGACACGTGGCAGCACACGTGCTTGAATGAGCTTTTGATTGGGTATGCATGGAACATAAGTGCCCATTGAGAACATGTTCTTGGTGGCAGATTTAGAACATGGGTCTAGATTTGGGAATGAAGGCTAGTTTAATTACGTTGAAATAAGTGGCCAATGGGTTGGACTCTCAGATTTGCTCATAGTGGCCATCAATGATGGCAATGATAGTGTATTTGCGGTACCGAGCAATAGTGGTGATAGTAGTCACCACATTGAGTTGGTGATGATAAGAGTCACTACCTAGGGTTAGTAAAAGAAGGGTCATCGGAAAGGTTATGGTGATAGTAATTAGGACTTTAGGGTTAGAACTAAGAATTCCAAAGGGTTATGGCTCTGATACCATGTTGAAAGAAAAATAGAATGTAAACATATAATGTATATGTATATTGTGTATTGTGTATTACAAGGGAGAAAATCTTTCATTATATAAGAGAGGAAGAGCATACAAATGGAAGGTAAGAGAAAAGGAAAGAGAGAGGACAAATGGAAGGTAAGAGAAAAGGAAAGAGAAAGGAAAATGAAATAAAGAAATAGGAAACCTTAGAGCTATACACATATAATAGGAAACCATAGAGCTATACACATATAATAGGAAACCATAGAGCTATACAGATATATTGTTAATAGTTCTGAAAAATATACTAGGTTTTTTTTATCAACTTTTTAGAATTACTTTCATCTTCATTTTATTTCTTAAAGAATAATGTTACATATCCCCAATTTATATCTTCAATTGTATCCTCAGTGTGATGTGTCATTATAAAATTTATTTAAAAATCACATTATTAGTGTAATAGGGGTATTAATATTTTAATGTATTAGGTTCTCTCTTACTTTCCGTATACAACTTAGACTCTCCTATCCATAAAAGGAGGTCATTCCCTTGTATAGACGTATAATCAATATTTAATAAAGTGATTCTCTTTTAGACCTATTTATTAACTCTATCATGGTATCAAAGCTCTGTTTATAAGAGGTCTTGGGTTCAAATCTCTATCCCTTTGGTACAAGTTTGCACTCACTTACCTACTTTCGCACTCTATTATCTGCCAACTCTTTATATGCAAAATGAGGTTGCACGTGAGGGAGGGTGTTAATGCTTGATATATATTGTCGGTCCATTCTCTAATAACTTAAGCTTTTACAGCAACTGGTGATCTATTATGGTATCAGAGCACAAATTCCGAATCCCTTTTCTCTTCGATCGTGTTTTTTATTGTTTTCGACGTGCTTCATGGTCGCTCTTCAC
Organism: Nyssa sinensis; assembly: GCA_008638375.1. Lineage (NCBI taxonomy): Eukaryota > Viridiplantae > Streptophyta > Magnoliopsida > Cornales > Nyssaceae > Nyssa > Nyssa sinensis. The sequence continues at coordinate 25,812,750 of CM018033.1, read as the reverse complement.
AATGCCACTTTTCAGTTCAAATTCCAAAATCACTTTATAAATTGGTTTCTTTTAACCAACCTATATTGTAGGGTCTAATCAATACACGATGACTAATGCTACCCTCGTCGAAACATTCATATGTCGTCACATGACGGCGCAAAACACTGTTGTATTAATGCATCTAACCTAAAGTTTTGATTTCGCAAATTTGATCATACCATAAGAAAGTACAGGAGACAATCTTTCCAACGCCAACAAATTGCCCCAAAATACCCTCACACGCACCAATACGCACCACTCAAAGTTTTGGTCACATGGCTTACATGCCTCACAGGCCATCATGTTTTTTCATATGACAAAGACAAGCCAACATTGTGCCACGTTAGCCCACGATGACCACATCAATAGGATTCCACCTAATTTTTCATGACATTGCCACGTCATCACAAGTTTCTGGTTAGTCGATCACGTCATCTTGTCATGTTATCCTACCACGTCAACAGATATTTTTCCACATCGCTTCATATCAGCATTGATTACCATGTCACCTAGGGTGATAGTCTTTGGACCGGATTGAAAAAATCTTCATTCGACCGATTCAAGCTTAGTTTAGTTAGTTTTTTACCAGTTTAGGCCTATTCTTATGGTTTTTAGGCCTATTCTTTTCAGTTTTGAGGTCTATTTTGTCTACTTCTACTTCCAGATTTGAGTTTGCATGCCATATATCTTCTTATTTTTTTAGGTTCATCGATGTTGCCATGGATAAGTCGAGATTACCTAGCCTATTCACATCATTTTGGATAGGGCCAACTATATTATTTGGTCTCAATCAATGTGACACTTCCTCAAAAGGCATAAACTTTAGCTCTATGTCATTGGAGATATCGCAAAACCAACTAAAGGATTTTGTGAAACTAATAAGGCCTTTTATACTCGCTTGATTGATTGGGATAACAATCATCATCAAATTATTGCTTAGTTTCGTAACATTTCTATCCTTTCTATTTCAACACTACTTGGTAGTTATGATGATGCTAAGACTAGTTGGGATATGACTGCTTCCTATTATTCATCAATGGATGGTTCTTGTAAGTACCAGCTTATGATGGATCTCTACAAACTGAAGCATGAATATGGGCAGACTATCGATGATTTCTTTGCCCACATAAAATTCTTGTGGGATCATTTCTCTCTTTTGGATCCATCTTGGAAATGCCCAGATGCTCAACTTTTCACTACAAGCATAGATCAACATCACTTCTATTAATTTCTCATGGCATTACATAGCGACTTTAAGCCAGTACATGGGTAACTTCTACATCAATCACCATTTCCTACATTGAAATAAGCTATCAAAAAACTTCTTCAAGAGGGAACTCGTTTTCAGACCTTTAGATAAGAAAAATACTTGAGACTGAGCATAGAGTTAGTTATATGTAAGAGCTCTCTTCTTTGCATCTTCTAGTTTCTAGTGTTTCAGCTACAGTTTCCTCCTCATTATCTATAACCTTTTGGCACTTACGTCTATGTCATGCCTCCTTATCTAGAGTCAAGTTATTAGTATCTAGAGGTTTGTTAGGTTCAATGTCTTCATGTTATAGTCCTTTTGATTATGTGTCTTATCAACTTAAAAAACAATCGGCATTGTCGTTTAATAATAATGAGTCAATTGTTTATGCACCATTTGATCTTGTTCATTATGATGTTTGGGATCTTTCCCTTATTTCTAATATGAGTGGCTTACGATATTTTGATATCTTTGTTGATGATTTCTCTCGTTATACACGGGTTTTCTTAATGAAGTCACATTTTGAATTGCTAAATATTTATCAAGAGTTTGCTACAATGAACCCCAAGAGGGGTGGCCGAGTGGGCGATAGACAGCACCTAAGGGGCTTGTCCCTCCAAGGTCGCTAGGTCGAAACCCAACGGATGCCATTTTCTCTTGGGGTTAGTCCATACAGGGCATTGTCCCGAATTTAATTAGGCCCCCCTCCTCTAATGAAGGGTCAAATACAGAGTTATAAAAAAAAGAGTTAGCTACAATGGTTGAAACCCAGTCTTCTAAACAAATTAAGGTTTTTCGGTCTGATAATGCCTCAAAATACACTAAATCTTCGTTTTAGGATAGTCTAAAATATGGCATTATTTCTTATTCTTCATGTCCTAGTACGTCTCAACAGAATGGTTGGGCTGATACATCCCAACAAAATGGTACAAAATGGTAGGGTTGAATGTAAGTTACAACATTCTTAACATTGTTATAGCCCTCCTTATGCTCCATCTATCCCTACTCCCTTTTGGGGTGAGGCCACTATTATAGCACTATATATTATAAATTGCCTGTCATTACCAATTTTTGAAAATCAAACACCTCATGATCTTTTATTTATCTCACCTCTCTTCAGTCAACATCTTCGTGTGTTTGGTTATACTTATTTTGTCCTATTTCAGTCTCGTGAATGCACTAAACTTAAACAACATTCTAGGTTGTGTTGTTTTCTTGGATATGGAATCGAACACAAAGGCTATCGATACTATGATTCTATGTCTCGCTATCTTTGGATCTTTCTCATGTTATATTTTGGGAGCATAAACTGTTTTGTGAGGTGTCCAAGTTTAACATGGATTCCTTTCCTCCATTTTTTGCAAAGTAGCTTAGTGAGTCTCGTATCTCCTCTCCCCTAACCCCTTCTATGTTTCCAGAGTCTTTTCTCATTCAGAACTCTATGACTGATGACCACACTACTACAATGAAAGAGGAACTTGATGCATTACTCAAGAATGGTACCTAAGAGTTAGTTGAATTGCCTCCGAGAAAGTCAATGGTAGGACGCAAATGTATCTACAAGATTAAAACTCACTCTGATAGAACAGTTGACAGGTATAAAGCTCGACTCTCAAGAGTATGGTATTAATTATGAGGAGACCTGTGCTCTTGTTACTTGTCTCTCTCTTTAGCTCATACACTTCTAGCCCTTGCTGCTTCCTATCAATGGTCTATTTTCTAGATAGATGTTAAGAATGCCCTACTCAATGGAGATTTGAGTGAAGAAGTGTATATGTAGCCACCTCTTGGACTCCCTTATTCTTCTTACAAATTTTGTTGGTTGTGTTAAGCTCTTTATGGCCTTAAGCAAGCTCCTCGAGCTTGGTTTTCCAAGTTAGTATTATTATCTCTTAGCTTGGCTATTCCAACTGCTCTTATGACTCATATCTCTTCATTTATTGCACACATTAGGGCACCATCATTTTGTTACTATATGTTGATGATATGATCATCACCGAGGAAGATCTTAGTGGAACTCAAGAGCTCAAACACTTTCTCAATCAAGTGTTTGAGATGAAGGATATGAGTATTCTTAATTATTTTCTTAGTCTTGAGATCTCCTCATCCTCTGATGGCTATTATTTGACATAGGTTGAGTATGCATCTGATTTGATCTCACTGGCCAATTTGACAGACCACAAGATCACAAACACTCCTACAGAACCCAATGCTCGTCTCACTCCCTACGAGGGTGAAATACTTCGTGATCCTACCTTGTATAGACAATTGATTGGTAGTCTAGTTTATCTTACTATCACTCGACCTGATATCTCATATGATGTTCATCAAGTGAATTAGTTTATGGTAGCAATTAACTCGACTCACTTTGTTGTTTTGCTTCATATCATTCGCTATTTGAAAGGGACAATGTTTCATGGTCTACACTTTTTCTTCATGCCTAGACTGATGCAGATTGGGTAGGAGATCCTACAGATCATCGTTCCATTATTGGTTATTATTTTTTACTGGGCACTTCTCTTATCTCGTGGCACTGCAAAAAACAAACTGTTGTTACCCAATCCAACACCGAGGTCAAGTACCGTGTCTTTGTTGATACTACTTTAGAGCTTCTTTGATTGAGATGGTTGTTACAAGACATGGATCTTTCTTTCACTATCGCCACTTCTATCTATTGCGATAATATGAGTACTATTCAGATTGCACATAATTATGTGTTTCATGTGCGGATGAAATATATAGAGATTGGTTGTCACTTCGTCCGTCATCATCTTCTTCAAGGATCACTTCAGCTTCTTTCCATTGCTTCTCATGATCAGGTTGTGGATATGTTCACCAAATCTCATCCTATCGGACGCCTACGTGATTCTATTTTCAAACTCAAGTTGATCTCTCGCACTCCACCTTGAGTTTGAGAGGGGTTGTTATTGTAATTGGATTATTAATATTTTAATGTATTAGGGCCACTTCTTACTTTCCATGTACAACTCAAATTCTCCTATCTATATAAGAAGGTCCCTTCCCGTGTATAAATGTATGATTAACATTCAACAGAGTGATTCTCTGTCAAACGTGTTCATTAAACTTTATCATTACGTGAAATCTACAAATATTACATAATGCCACATTATATTGAAGACACAAATGAGAAAATAAATTGACATTTTACTTTCCTAAAATGCAATGTATTCGAGAAAGTAACTCCAAACAGTTACTTAGTATTGATGAGAAACGCATGTTATGTTACATATATAAACAGGGTTCAAGTTTTGAAGATGAGAATGGATTTAATAAAACCTTTTTTTTTTTTATAACTATTTGATAACAATTCTCTCTCTTTGTTTCTGTTTTTTTGGTTTTTGATAGAAGTGTTTTTAAAGAATTAGCAAAGAGATGATAGCTCATTATCGTCGTATTATTTGGTCTTTTATAGTTCGCACATTCAATTGTTAAAATTTCTGCTGCATGTTTTGTCTTAATCGGACTAGCATGGAAAAACCATTCCATATACACATGCATCAACGTAAAATACATATGGGACATACTGTCTAAATTTTCTATAGAAAATTAATGATTTGATAATAATTTTTTAAAATTAAATAAGGTGGTTGTATTCTTTTTCTTTTAAAAATTGAAAGAAATGAAAGGATTTACATCTTTTTTGTCTATTAAATACTTATGCAATACAAAACTTCTAGGTTTAGTTTTTTTCCCCTTCTCTTAAATGAAAGATGAACATCCCAGTTACACACACACACACACATATATATATATATATATAAAGCATAATTTAGTTTATTTCGTGTGCTACATGATTAAATTAAAAATAAAAAAACAATATTTTCCATTTATTTTAAATTTATGTAGCAAACAGAGAGCTTTTGTTTTAATTATTTTTATCTTCGAAAAGCAGTCAAGTTGAGATAACAAATTTGTAGTTAAATGTGTGCGCACGCGTGTGTGGGAAAGATAGTTTTGGTCCCTTAAAGGAAAACAAGAAAAAAAATTCTTTTAAGCAAAAATATATGCATTGCACATTAAGGTGAATGTGAACTTTCGTATGCATGATGTATAGTGCTCACCGGAAATTTTTTTCATAAGATAAGTTTAAGTATTTATAACCTACACACATATTTTATTTATTTATTTATTTATTTATACTTCTTCTTTCATTGTGTTTTGGAAGGAAATAGAGTTTAAATGCCAATGAGAAGCATAGAGATTATTCGAGGCAAAGTTTTCTAAACCCTTTTAGAAGTTCTAAATTTGATATCAACAAATTATGAAATTTCCATATAAGATTGTATGAATAAAGTCTAAATTCCAATGAGAAGCATGGAGATCATTTGAAGCAAAGTTTTCTAAACCCTTTAAGAAGTTCAACATCTGGAATGCGGAGAAAATTCCAGTCCCACACATCCATGGATACGTCAGAGGAAAAAAAAAAGTTTAATTTCTAAACCCTTTAAGAAGTTCTACGTACGGAATGCGAAGACAATTCCAATCCCACACATCCATGGATACGTCATAGGGAATGTTCAAATAGTGACTTTGAAAAGTACCTCCAAAGCCTTACTCACTGGACCACCCCCACTCTCCTCGGGATTTTCCAAGCAAATTTTTGTTGTCCATTAGGGTGAACATTTGAGGAACTTGTACATGTGATGTATTGCAATATTCAAATGAAATTTCTTCATAAGATAAATTACACAATATGTGGTCCACGCAATTATTTTTTTTTAATCTTTATCATTTTGTTTGAAAATAAAAGAGTCCACAAATGTCATTCAGAAGCATTGGAAAGCCACATTTCTAAACCCCTCTAGAAGTTATACTTGTCAAAAAGTTAATTAGGAGGTTTCCATATAAAATTTTATGAAGCTACTATGATAAATTTTGGGTTCCTTCAAAGTAGGTCTATAAATGGGTCGGATCCGGTCCGACCTAACCTAGACCTGGACCCGTTTACATAAGATTCGGACCCGCTAACAAGACCCGTTAAGAAGATCCGATCAAGACCCATTAAGATCTAACTAAACGGAACAAGTATGGATCCGCCGGAGAAGACCCGTTAAAGACCCGTTTTGTATTCATAAAAAAAATGTTTTTGCATATGCATTTAATAAAACTACATCAATTTATGCGGAACAAGTAATTTCATTCTTTCATTTTTTTTTCTTATCCTTCATATTTGTATATATATACACACACACACGACTTCTATTTAGTTTATATTGTTTATATCTTACAACCCTTGTTTATGCAGGTATTTAAAAATCTCATTTGCTCGGAAGAACTGATAATAAGATTAAAAATGTGTGGAGTACTAATTAATTTGAAAAAAAGAGAGAATATTACTTATGAAAGATGCAAATCTTCATGGAGATGAAACCAATAAGGAGTCTTCAGTAACCTCCTCTTCTTCATCTACTTCAATAATGTCATGTGAGAACCAAAATATAGGAAGTGGACATGGGGATCATTAAGTTCAAGGAAATGCAGATAGGAGGCCTCATGAATTATGTGATATTGGGGTGTTAGAAAATAAACAAGATCTCCTAATAGCAGTGTTATCAACCAACTGTAGTCCAACATATGAATTGAAAAAAGCATCAAGTTCTTCATCCATATTTGACTCCAGTGCCCAGGTTGATGTTAAGGCCTAAAGAAGAAATTTCATATGAAGCTATTGATAAGTTGCATTCGATTTACACCCACATCTCATTCATTCTTTTTCTTCTTACCTTTTTTTTTGGTTTTGAAAAAAAAATGAGAAAGAAAAACGGGTCGGGTTTTTGGGTTAGATATCCGGATCCGGGTCTGAGTCTAGCTAAGAGGGGTCTTAATGAATTTGGGTTCGGGTTTAGACTCATTTAAACTTGACGGGTCCGGATCCGGATCCGGATCCGGGTCTTAGAGAGTTTGTCCAGACCTGGCTCATTGACAGGCCTACTTCAAAGATAGCAAAAGTTGTAATACTGGACTTCCGAGAAACTTGTATATTTGATGTAAGGCAATGCCCTACTGAAATTCCTTCATAAGATAGATTACACTATTCATGATCCATATGAATATATTATTTTCATTTTATTTTGAAAAAAAATGTCTGTAAATGTTATACATTGAGAAGCATAGAAACATTTAAAAGCAACATTTTTAATTCTTAACCACTTTAGAAGAAGCAAAACATGGAAGAATTTTTTTTTTGGCTAATTAGATTGTGGGCAGTAGTACTATAGTTAAGTACTGGCATGGCATTTTTTTTTTTAAAAAAAAAAAGAGGAGTCAAACTTTGTTTTGAAATTAATGATCCATACAACAATAGTTAGAAAGAAATAAATAAATCGACACAGAGAATTTACGTGATTCGATAATATGTCTACGTTCACGGATGCGGTTATCTTTTTTACTAGGTAAAAAATAGGGTTACAATGTATTTATACTACAACGCAGTTAAATCTTAATCCTAATTGGATATAGTGAAATTCTCCAATATACCCTTATCGTACTGCGAGAGAAAGTCTCTCGCACCTCCTAACCTATTATTCGTTACTGGCAACACAATTAGGATTAAATCGCATAAGTAATACGTGTTTTGCTATCCTTTGCACATAATACCTATATACCTACTTTACTTAGTTACAAGAATATAAACTATATCTCTCACAAACTTCAATTACTAATATTAGAAGGAACGAAAAAGGAGAAAAAAAAATAGGGAAGGAAAAGGAGGGAATAAGCAATCCTGATTTCTTCGAGATATTATGATAGAATAGTTTGATGTTGGTACTTCGGTAAAAAGTGAAAATAAAGATTGGTTTGTTAATAGGAAGAAGAAAAAAATGAAAGTGGACAAAGATTGGTTTGTTGATAGGAAGAAGAAAAAAATGAAAGTGGGTGGAAAAAGAAGTCAATGAAGAAGGTGAGAGGTTAATTATGCATCAACCTAACTAAATATACACAATTCAAAGAGTTTGGGCATCTACCATCTTGGTTATAATATAATCTTGCTAAGAGCTTGCCCATGCCATAAATCAATCATTATCATTGAATCATTGCATGTGAAGTCATTTTCTAGTGTGTTTATTATATTGCTGTCCACAATGAAAAGTTCTAAATTAGTTGAATGATTTAAAATATGATGGGATACTGAGTAATAAATCTTTTGTAAAATATTTAATTAGTATAAAATTTAATTCAAATTTGATAAGAAGAACTTCTTTCAACTTACACGTGTTTTATAATTTTAGTGAATCACATATATAATACACATGTTTTTTTTATTTAATTTTTATTAAATTAAAAAATCATATGATATATATATATATAAGTGCATACATGACTTATTAAAATTATAATATGTAGGTGAATAAAAAAAAATTCTTCCTATAAATAAAATTTTTAGAATAAAATTATATATCTATATCATAAAATTTTTAAAATAAAACTAACCATTAAAATTGTTAAAAGTTTTTTTTTTTTTTTGATGACGTGGAACTCCCAAGTAGTAGCCTTTGACCTATATTCTGAAGGAGTAAATCCTGATCCATCAAATCATTCAATAATCAAACGAATCAAGTAAATTGTAAACTTACGTGTAGTCAAAAAAATCGAACCCATACCGTTCAACCCTCAGCATTTCAAAATTGGTCCTTAGTGCCATTGTGCTACTCCCGTCCGGGCCTAAGCCTCAATTTGCTGAAAGTTTGTTTACGAGTGATTGTTTTGTTTGATTGGGATAATGCTAAATCGCCCTGCAGTGCACGTGAGGTGATAGTACGGTCGTACGGTAAAGACTAAAACATTCTTCCTAGTCATTGTGGCGTGGTTGACGGACGATATATTTCAAATTGATCCCCTTCAGCGGGGGAGGGGGGTTTCCGATTTTTTGGGGAACAACTCTCGTAACTTTGAGAATCTTGTATAGAATCTTCAGCCTTCACATTAACTTTTTGTCCCCTCAATTAATATCCATCCAATCCAATTTACATGGAAATTTAGCTGGTTGACGTTGGATTTCTTGGTCAATGTTTTATGCTCCACCATTACAACTCATTTGGCATTTTGGACAGATTTAAAAAGAGATGACAAATTGAGTGACAGCAAACAGTAACTAAAAATTTTAATTTTTTAATATTGTCAAATCAAAATTCAATAAATTATTATCTTTTTTAGAGCCGGTTCATACAAAATGATATTTCGATTTTAATCAAACTCTCCGTTTATAAACAGTGTGATTGATTCTCTGAATTACTCGACTCAAAATGTCAAATAATGAGTTAGGTGCTTGATTTTTTTCTTAAAAAATAATAAATTGATTTCATTAAATTAAAACAAACGAAAATTGCTTTTGTAAATTCTAGAAAAGGTAATGTTGATAGGAAAAAAAAAATTGAAACAAAAAACAGAAGTAGGTAAACTGAAAAAAAAAGTCCATGAAGAAGTTGGGAGGTTAATTATACATCTACCTAACTAATTATACACAAATTAAAGAGTTTGGTCATCTAACATCTTAGTAATAATATAATCATGAATTAGGACTGCAAGACGAAACGTACTATCGACTTGCTAGGTTCTATCTTATAACTTGTCAATGATAGAAATCGATCATTATCATTGAATCGTTCCTTGTGAAATCATTTTCGTGTGTGTATGTCTCTCCCTATATATATATATATATATATATATATATATAAAATAACCGAATTAATTTATCGAATGACGTGTGACATGTGTCAATAATAATTTTAAAATTAATGGATGTGTTTGTTTTTTTATTTAAATTTTAAAGAAAAATTGATAAATAATGTCATTTGATAAATTAATTCAATAAACTAATTCAGTATACCTAACATCATTTCTGAAAATGTTCCTCACCAAAAATCCGAAGTTTCTATAATGAAAAACACCAAATTAGTTGAACGTTGTAAAAATATTAATTACAAAAACGATATTGAATGACATATATAAATTGAATGAAGAGTAATAATTAAGTGGAAAGTTTCCCAACCTTATCACAAAGTTTTTCAATTGAATGATATATATGTCATATATAATGGATTAAAAAAAACTAAAATTTCCACTTTTGTTTTTCATGGATTCTACTGGTCGGATCTGCGGACGGTAGATTCTACTTGTTCGAGAAGATGAAAAAGAAAAATGGAAAGACAAGTATTGTTGTATTGAATTTTTTCATTTTATTTTCTCATTTTCAAACAATATAAAGTGCGAGAATGATATATATTTATTATAATAGATCCCATTTCTTATATAGAATAAGAAAAATTATTATATAGTTATAATTGAGTGGTAAAAATGTTAATGATAAAATTTAAGCATCTCGAGTTTGAGTATCTTCTGTGCCGATTGTTAACAGTTAGAGTTTAAAGGGTATTCTAGTTGTTACTGTCATGCCCCGCACATCCAGCCCAGTAAGCTATTGTCCGCTTTGGGCTTTCGACCCGCACGTATTTGTTCTTGGCTGGACTGGATGTGCGAGGGCATGACAGATAGTATCAGAGTCAATCCCCAGCCGGAAGAGTGGTGTCGTTCCGCTGCACGCCTCCGGAGAGGCAGAGCCTTAAGGGGGAGGGGGTAATGGGATTAAAGTATGTGTCCCACATTGCCTGGGGGGGAGGAAGTGAAGGTATTCATAAGGTGGGTTGCACACTACTTAGCACAAGGCCTTTTGATAGGCAAAAGCCTAGCCAAGAACAAAGTCGTGTTGGCCGCAGGCCCAAAGCGAATAATATTGTGTTAAGAAGGTGTGGGTCTTAACAGATGGTATGAGAGCCAATCTCCAGCCGGAAGTGTGGTGAGCTGCGGGCCAGGCCTCTGCACGCCTCCAGAGAGGCGGAGTCTTAAGGTGGAGAGGGCCCAAAGCGGACAATATCTTACTGGGCCGAATGTGCGGGGCATGACAGATGATATTAGAGCCAATCCCCAGCCGAAAGAGTGGTGCTGTTCCGCTGCACGCCTCCGGAGAGGTGGAGCCTTAAGGGGGAGGGGGTAATGGGATTGAAGTATGCGTCCCACATTGCTTGTGGGAAGGAAGTGAAGGTATTCATAAGGGGGTTGCACACTACTTAGCACAAGACCTTTTGGTGGGCAAAAGCCCAGCCAAGAACAAAGTCGTAGGGCTGTAGGCCCAAAGCAGACAATATTGCACTAAGAAGGTGTGGGTCTTGACATGTTACGGAGAGGGGAATTTAATCTGATGCGCATAAGCTGACTCAGGATACCCCTTATCTATTCATAAAAAAAAAAAAAAAAATTCAAATTTTACTATAACAGAACTATCGTGTACTGAACTAATTCTTTATCTAAAAATGAAAAACAAATTAAAAGACATCCTTGTGATGTGATTGACGATGCATGCATGCATGGTCCGAGTAATTGATCCCTTAAGGTAGGCATGGCAAAATGAATGGATTTGGGCAAATTTGAGTGGATTGTAAATGGGTTGGGTCAAATATGAGTTAAACCCAATTTTAACTCAAATTTAATCAGTCAAATATAAGCGGGTTAAATATAGATCAAGTTAACCCAAATTCAACCCATTAACCTATATTTAATCTTCTCTTATTATATATTTTTATTTTATAACCCATCAAGTCTAAACTTTCTTTTAAAAAAAATTTATTTTTATCTCAAGTCCTTGAAATCATGTGGGTCAAGTTTTGTCACATGACTTTTATTTAGTCTTAGAATGTTTATTTCATGTCATTAGACCAACAATCATTGATAAGTGATATTCATATTCGATACGTTGGATCAAAGTTGAAAAAGAACAAAAATACTAATTAATTTATTTTTATTTCCAATGGCAAAAAAATAAATTTCAAGTAGCAGTTTAATTAAATTCTAAAAGAATATTAATATGGAGAATCAAGTTCAATAATCAACTTTAGTAGTTTCTTATACAGATTTGAAGAAGACTTTATTTTTTGAAACATCATTTATTATATGTGTGTCTGTGTACATATATGTTCGTGTGTATATATTGAATAAAAGTCTAATTTTATCAATAAGGTCCCATAAAGACTCCAATTTATTTTTAATTCCATTAAAAGAACTTTATTTCATAGTTTTTTTATTGCTTAATTTATATTTCATAAATTTTATTAGAATTACTCAATTATTAGATTATAAAATAACTCAATTATTAGAATTTTATTAAACTTATACATTTCTTCTATTTAAACACTATTATAATTTTATATTACAAAAATATATATTTGTATATATGAAGCAAAACATTAAAAATATTTTTATATATTATATATTTATTAGATTTTTATTATATATTTTAATATTAAATATATTTGTATATATTTTTATTAAAATTTTTTTAAATCTCATTTGGAGTAGTGGTGTTAGGCTTCTAATTGTGTTGAGTCGGCCCTGGCCCTTTACCGTCACAATCTTCTCGCGCCGCCACCGAACTTCGTCGTCCACAACTTCTATTGTCATTAACAACTAGCAAGTACAATCACCATATGTGTTTAAGAGACATAGAGAGAGAGAGAGAAAAGGTAAAAAAAAAAAAAGGGAGTGGTTGAAATGAGATTGTAAGAAATGAAGGTAGGATATCAACTATTGCTCAACTCATCCATTATCCATTTTTACCTCATTTTTTATTCATATAAAAATTATATTTATGAGTTTGGATAAAACTTACTACCCTACCTTCAGGCTTCCAGCCGGGTATTAATTTTGTGGAAGTACTCCTGTAAGTTTGGAAGTCATACATAGGATCTTGAGCTTTCATATGTATAAAATTCCGAAGACTTTTCACCGCAAGAAACAATATCCAACCGAACCTTATCCATCTAATGAATAACATTAAGATGACTGAAATTACGATGACTTTTCGCCGCAGGAAACAATATCCAACTGAACCTTATCCATCTAATGAAAAACATTAAGGTGTGCTTTCATATGGATAACATTAAGGTGAGCTTTCATCTAATGGATAACATTAAAGTTAATATTGAACTCTCTTGACCTTTTTTTTTTTTTTTGATAATTATATTAATTTTTTCTATTTTACTTGATAATATATAAATATTTTTTTAGTCATTTTTTTTTGTAAAATGATAAAATTGTCATTTTATTTATTTATTTTTACATTTTTTTTTAATTTTCAACAATTTATTCTATTTTTTTTAAATTTTTTATTACTATTTTATTTAAAAATAACTTTATGGTAAATAAATTATTTTTATTTTATATAAAAACTAATTTAAAGTTTTTATCAATATTTATTTAAAAATTTAAAATAATTGGTCAAAATTTTAAAAATTAAAAAAATCATAAAGGGGTAGTTTTGTTATTTTAAATAAAAAATTGACTTAGGGGAGGTATCTGCATATTGTCAGGTAAAATATAGAAAGTCAATTTAATTTCAGAAACTTTTACAATAATCAGTGTAATTGTCAGAAATTTTAGAATAAATCAGTATAATTTATCCTAACATTAATATTAATCATTCAATGGGTTGATAGTACGTAAATTAGCATGTTTACACTGGGTTTCATGGTGAATGTTTTATTCTCCATGTCTGTTTGGCGGCCTATTTCATAACCTCATTTTCACATTCGACAACTAAACAAGATTTGAAGATCATTTTTGCATAAGATGTGCGGACCGTAGATTTGAACATAAAACTTAATACATTATGTAAATTTAAAATAAATAAATTTTTAATATAAAATATTTTTAACAAGTAGTTTTGTAGCATAATATGTTAAAAAATTAATATGCACATTATTTATAATTACATTGGACCATTAACGGGTTGGATTAGTCTCGGGTTTGAATTTGGTTCAGTTTTTGTGGCTGTAATAATTAAATGGGAGTAGGTGCTATTATGTGTTTGATTTTGGCACCTTGCTAACTTTTTTATGTGTTGTTGTGGGTTGATGTTACATGCATATGATTTGGTCAGTTTCATTGTGTCAATTTAGTTGGGATAATGTTTTCTTGTTGTGATGCCTTTAGCATCTTCCCATCATTTCTTTTCCCTTCATTGATGTTTTCCATAGTTCTATGCACTTTGGTTTTATTAATGAAGTGTTTTCTTTGCTTATCAAAAAAAAGTTTAATCCATATCTAATCTATTTAAGTAAAAAAAGTTATTGATCGGATAGAATTATTAGATCACTTTATTTTTACTATTACTCGTGTTGCCAAGATAGTTATCCTAAAGAGGGGTGAATAGGGTATTTTAAAAATATTGACAACGTTTACAAACATTAAAAGTATATGCAAAAAATGCACAAGTATATAAAAGAGTGAAAAGAGTAAGAGACAACAAACACAACAATTTTTACAAGGTTCGGAAAACTTCATACGTTCTCAACTTAAGCATTTCCACTTGAATTTTTTCACTATCTTCATCTCCTTACTAGTAGAGGTTAAACCTTTATAACCAGAGCTTCTAACTCTTTGCCCAACAAAATATTTCCCTTTGTCTCACAAAAGTAGGACTTACCTGCAAATCTCATCACAATAAAAAGATACAAAGCTTGTTTACTAACAAGCATTCTATTCAAGAGTAGATTGGTACAATAAATGCTCACTCTCTATAGATAGATCTGGTCTAAGCTTAGACTATGTGAGATGAGTAGAACTTTTATATCTAGTTTTTCAATAGTCAGATCTAAAGTAAAAAGTAGAGATGTAAAAGTGTAATTTTGTAAAGAGACAACAATAAATGCTTCGAGGAACCTCTATTTGTAATCCTCAAACAATGTTTTCAGACCCAGCCCGTTCATTGAACCGAAAAAATGTTCGGGTTACGGGTTATCGGTTCAACCGTCAGGTCAACCAGAATATGAATTTTACAAAATATGAATTTTCTTAATTTGTAAAACGTCAAGAAAAAAATAAAAAAAGTATAGTAGACATACCTTATTATAATGTTGAAAGTTAAAACTTCATTGCCATTCTTCCATAATCGCAAGAACCATAACAAAAATCATTTTAACATCAATCCAAGCATAATCCAATAATTTAGTCTTTAACTACATGAAAAAAGAAGAAGATACAAACACTAATAATCATGCATAAAATAAAATAAAATACCACATGATACAAATATATAATACTGGAGTTTCAAACTTCAAGGGTTTAAAATTTTAAATACAATCCAAAATAAATTTAACACACAACATAGTTGATAGTTCTCAAAATAAAATAAAACAACAGTCCTCAAACATCATTGTCTTAAGTTTTTGCTCAAATCCTTTTAAAACCCACTGCGTAACCAATCATCTTCATCATTGACATTCTTTCCATGGTTACTAGGCCCTTCATCATTGTTGCCATCACCTTCAAATCCACCAAATGTTTCAAAATTGAGATCTTCATCAATCCCCACAACCACATCATCATCATCATAATCATTATCATTATCATCTAAAATAGTAAAAAATGAAATAAGTGATTTTATTATATATGTTGATTCTTGAATCTTAATACAAAGAAAATTTTAATAGTAAGTTACTAACCTTCTCTTGGGTGACGACGTTGTTTTTTACTTCTTGGGATTAAACTTTCATCGTAGAGAATTTTTTCCAACTCATCATAATCAAGTAATGTACCATCATCCTCTTCCTCAACGATCCAAAATTCAGTTTTGTCAATACATTCAATGTCAATTGGATCATCATTTTTCTTCTTATAAAAATGCCTAAAATAAATAATTAAAAGTATAGTTAATAATTCTCTAATGAATAATCAAATAAAAAAACATATATTTAGTAATACATAAGAATCATTTACCTATTTTTCAACCGCAAATTATAATGAATATATACAAGATCATTAAGCCTTTGATGCTCCAACCTATTTCTTTTCTTTGTATGAATGCATTCAAAGACACTCCAATTTCGTTCACAACCAGAAGAGCTACTTGTTTGCCCAAGGATTCTTATTGCTAGTTTTTGCAAATTTGGAGCACTATGACCGAACATTCTCCACCATTCATCTTAGTTGCATGAAAATTGAAAAAAAAAAAAAAGTAAGAACATAAGAAATGAATATATTAAGATTACCATTATTAAAAATACATTAATAATTTAATAAACTTACCAGGTTGGGTTTTCTTGCAATTAGAAAGAGCAAGATCTTTTCCAAAACTCTCTAAATGATCCCGAAACAATCTACTCTCATTCAACAACTTTGTCTTGCTACAAGTGGCTTTGGAATCTATGACATCAAGAAAACCTGCCATCACCTTGGGTTTGTTGCAAAATGTTGCTTGATCTTATTAGAAAGCCGGATTCAACCAATAAGCAGTTGCATGGATATTTTGACGTAATTGCCTATCCCATCGTTCTTTGAGTATTTTTGTATAAGGCTTGTAACATCTCTTTTTATGCATGAAACAACTTCTTAATTCCCAAACGTGCCCGATACATACCCTCGTAAACATATCCCATTGACGGCTTAATATCCCCATCAATAATACGCAAAAGCCTCATGAGTGGTTCCACAATTTTTACAATAATCAAGCAATCATTCCAAAATTTACCATCTAGAATGATAGCAATAACTTCTTTTCCTTTCCTATATTTTGCATATCTTGAATCAACAAAATCTCTTCTAGTTACCAAAGCCTTCAAGTCATGCATGTGGTTATAAAGGCTATGCAAAGCAATGAATGTGGTGGCAAAACGAGTTGCTCCTGGGCGAATAATTTCTATCCAATTCTTTTTTTTCCTCAACAGAGCCAACAAGTACACATGATTGTAAATAAACTTTGTTATCTTGGATGCCTTTTTTGCAAGTTCAACAATATGCTCTAACTTTGCAAGATCGCTAAAAATCAAATTTAAGCAACGTGCTGCACAATGAGACCAATTGATAGTTGGATAATTCTCATTCACCATCCTCCCTACAGCAACATAAGCTGATCCATTATCTGTCACCATGTGAACAATGTTACTCACCCCCACCCACTTAATCACTTCTTGAAACAATTTAAATAAGAGAGAGGCATCCTTCACAACATTTGAAGCATCAACATATTTTATAAATATGGTTCCCCTAGGACAATAGACAAGAAAATTAATCAATGTCCGATGTCTACCATCAGTCCAACCATCACCCATAATAAAACATCCAGTAATTTCCCAAATACTCCTCATAGAGTCAACAAATAGTTGCATTTCTTTCTTAGAATCCCCCAACAAGTTAACCCGAATATCATGATAAGTTGGAACCTTAAAGCCTGGACCAATTGAAATTGCAGCATCAAACATAGACTGGAAGTAGACAGAATTTAAAGCATTC
This sequence comes from Nyssa sinensis, assembly GCA_008638375.1. NCBI lineage: Eukaryota > Viridiplantae > Streptophyta > Magnoliopsida > Cornales > Nyssaceae > Nyssa > Nyssa sinensis. The sequence goes on along the minus strand of CM018033.1, from coordinate 25,795,181 downwards.
AGTAGAATGCAAGTGTCGTACATCTATCTAGCAACAGACATGTGTGCCCTCCACAAAACTTCTTTACTTGCAAAAGCTCTCTTAATAGTCAGTTGGGAACTTGGAGTAGTCTTTGGAGCAAAATAATCATTAACATGTGCCTTCCCCTTCCCCTTTTGTGAAACTCCTACATTGCTTCTTTTCCCACTACCACCACATTCTTTGATTGAGATCCTCCTATTCCTAGGTTGAGGTATTTCTTCAACCTCCACGTCTTCATCCATATCACCTTCAAATTGTGAAAGACTAGGGCCAAATGAATTTTGGAAATCATGCACTTCTTCCCTTTGTTTTCTCTTATTAGCAATAGATTTTAAAGATTGCTCCATTTGAAATTTAACATCTGCAGGGACCTTTTACATGGCCCAATTTCTCCTTTTATCCCCGTTAAGTGTTGTTTCATCCTATTAATTCCTCTACCTCTAGTGGTCTTTGTGCAATATAAGCATGTGTAAGTCTTTTTCCCATCAGGGGCATGTCCTTCACTTACATGTCACCATGTAATATCAGATTTTCCCCTTGTGGATTGTGAAGAATTGGCAGTTGAATTTTGAGCAGATGAAGACATTATAAGCAAGCTATAAAACAAAATATGTGGTTCTAGATTCAAAATAAATTCAGCCAAAGACCAACTCAATTCAGCCAAAAAAATCACATGAAATTTGAGATGATAGAACACATAAGTAATACAAAAAAACTTTTGCAAATTACTTATTTATTAATCATTTGTTTAAATGATGAGAAATTGTAGAAATAGCAAGTAAAACAATGACTAAACATTATGCTTTCAACTTTTTCATTTCATTAAAAAAATTACCAAAAAAAGTAAAATGAAATATATAACCAATTTATATGTGTCTTGTACAATTATTTGAATATATGTACTGAATTTCCATTTCTCAGGAACTACGTAACAAAAAAGAAAAAGAAAAAAAATAAAAATCCTAATTTATTTTCCTTTTCAACTCCCACCCAAGGGCCATTAACCTATCAACAAAAAAAAAAAAAAAAAAAATTCCTTTTCTTTCCTCAGACTTCTTGGCAGTGAAATAAAGGTCAAAGCCAAATCAATTCAAGATACAAGACATATCCATGTTGAAACTTCCATTGATTTTTTAATCACTAACCCAATCAATGGTTCTAATTTCTTCTTCTCATTTAAACACAGCTCAAATAAATGCTATAGAACAACCACTATCTGACACCATAAACAGCATATGCAAAAAGAATATATTGAGGGAAATAAATAACTTTGAGAACCAGAACATTACAGTACATTCCCTGCCCAAAGCAAAATTGCTCCAGTTTCAATGATGAAGATCATAGACCAAAGTAAATGCCATTCTTTTATGTTAACATGCTACAACATCAACGAGTTTAGCATGACATAGTAAAATTTTACCCATACAACATATTGAGAGAAAAGATTTACTATAAAAGAAAGAAGGAAAAAAAAAAATAGCCCGGCAAAGAGCTCCTGCCATTATGGGAAGGAAAGCTTAACTGTAAAACTAAGATTTAATAATACCACCCCTGGTAATTCCCTCCATATCATGCTTACAAACATTAAATTCATTTGCTTAAATGTATACAAGACAAGAAAAGCTATCAGACAATGACATTAAGGTATGCAGCAGCAGCACTAGTTTTCAACATTTAGTAAAAGACAACATTTGGCAATGAAATACTGTACTTCATGAATAAAAATCCCTAGCCATGTCCAATAGATTTGACTATGACTATAATGTCAATCAAGCTATGCGATTTAAGTGATTTAAATGAAAACTAACCATGCGATGAAGAAGATCTTGCTCTTTTGGCAGTTCTCAAAAGTCACAAAATCAAAATCATAAACTGCATATTGACAATCATTCTCAGGCAGATATGCAGCAAAATCGTCATAACTCTCAGCTGGACCTCCAGTCTTCTCTACCAGGTAGAGACCCAAGAAAAGAAGGAAAAATTAGGTACAGAGCAACATCAATAACAAAACTACAAAGAAAAAAGGCTTGAAAAGTACCTAAGGGTTTCACCGTTTCAATCGATCCAGGACTGGGTTGCGAGTTCTGGTTGTTGATCACTTGATTGAAGTTGTCGATATGCAGAATGGTTGTTGATTGAAGCTTCAAGATGCAGAATTGCAGAGAATGGATGGGTTTCATCGTTTTGAAGGACTGCGACTTGCGGCTTGCGAGTTTTGGAAAGTGGAAACAGAATGAGGGATTCGATCCTTTTCGGCATTTTATAGATAAAGAGAGAACCAGTGTGAATAAGTGACCCAACACCGGGTCATCCGGTTCAACGGTCGGACCGTTCGGTTTTACTGATTTTTTATTTTTAGAACGGTTTTGCACTTAAAACGAGTTTATGGGTTAGACTGGACCGTTTTATAGACCGGTTGACGGTTCAACCAGTTGAACCGGCCGGTCCAGTTCGAGTTTTAAAACATTATCCTCAAATGAATATGGTCATTGCATTTTAAAATAGAACCGTTCTCCCCTTTTTCATTTGTTCAGAATTTGAATTTTCGATTGACAGATCAACAAAATTAGTCGACTAAATAATTAATTAGTTGACTAGATTCACTAGTTGACTGGTCAACTCAACTTATTTGTCTATAGGGTTTGAGGTTCAAGTGTTCAAGGACAATCACTCGACTGGTTCTTAGAGTCAGTCAATGAATGCTTCTGTACACTATTTTAGCCTTTAAAAGTTAGTTGATTGAATCTTCTTTTAGATCATCTGTATTATACAGTGTGTTTGGGCAGTGTACTAGAAATGGTCACTCATTTGACTGGTTCTAGGAACTGGTCGATTGGTTTGTTTAGTGTAAAAATAAGTTTTAAGAATCAGTCAAATGATTCTTAGCACTAGTCGACTGGTCTTGACAGAGAAGGTTTTCTTGCTTATTTTTCACAGTGTTCCATTTTCAAAAAATTTTCATCTTTCAAAACTTTAAGTATAGCAATGTATTGTTTTGAAAAATCATTTTAGTATTAGTTCTTGTTGATCATTTTAAATAATAAGAGCTTACGACTAATGATCAATTTAATCATAAATCACTTAAAACCCAAAATAAGAAAAATAAAAATTCTTCTCTTGACTTGTCTTGATTCCTTAAGCCTGAGCGTGTCCATTTGCTTGAATCATCATAAGAGCATTCTACTTGATTTAATTTTTGACTTTGTAACATGTACTTGAGTGGAGTTCTTAAGCTTCATGGACTTAATCATTTCTTGGTCCACAATTTTTTTTGACCTAGATAACCTATTTGCATTGTCACTAGAGTAAAACATTAGTCTGCATGAATAATGTCTTGTTATCATCAAAATTACTGAGATACCCGGTTAAAAACCCTTAAAGGCTAACAATTGATCTATCAAAGGTGGAGGTAGCTGGCTCGAAACAGCCCCGTTCCACGATGAAGACCATAACATGGAATTATCAAGGTGCAGAAACTCCCTAACATCCTGAGCACTAAAGGAGATGGTACATCTTCATTCTCCTCAAGTGGTTTTCTTGTTTGAAACAAAGAATAAAACGGCATATTTGCAACGAGTAGCTCGTTCTATATATTTTTCTTCTTGTGATCTTGTTGATCCAAATGGTCGAGCAGGTGGTTTGGCTCTTTTCTGGTCTTTAAACTGTTCTCTGCAGGTACTCAATTCATCTCCTTGGTATATTGATATTTGATTTTTGACCCTATTTCTTTGCGTAAGTGGAGATTTATTGGGATTTATATGAGTTGCTATGATGGAATCCAAAATCAACTATGGCATGAATTGCTTTGTTTGCTCTCCCGAAGCTCTTTCCCCTATTTTATTATGGGCGACTTTAACACAATTTTATCTAATTGTAGAAAAAATGAGGGCCTAAAAGTATATAAACATGGAATAACATGCATGGACATATAACAATAGGCCTTTCAAGGCGTAGTACAACACAACAATCATGATATCGCAACCAATAACAACCACAAGATAAAACAATATCGATTGTGGGACAATAACAGTGGGTACGTATATGAGTACAAAATTTGGCAGTAATAGAAAGAATGTGGCTTGGAAAACCACGTGTAAGAGATATGAGTTTACTTACCTTTACTTCGTACGATCTATTTTAATACTCCAAAATTTTCTTCTTTCCTTTTGACTTGCCTATACATCAATAAACATGTCTCAGTTCTAATATCATTTATCAGTTTGTATACTTTGTTACTCTAAGTATCTCTTTTACTAATTTAGACTCTACCATTGAGTCCGGGATGTCGAAAAAAGCCAATTTAGGCTTTCATGGTTTTCAATTTCGACTCATATATCAAAAATGGTAAAACAGTCATTTTACATGTCTCTATTTTTTGGGACGTAGTTTCATAAATCAGACTTCACCGTTGAGTCCAGAAGGTTGGAAATAAAAAAAATTCACTATTTACTTAGTTTAATTGGAGTTCGTTTGACTCACCTTTGACCTAGGCGCATTTTGGTCATTCTGCATTTCTACGGGTATTTTATTTTTTGAGGCTTCGTCTCATGAAATGGACCTCACCATTGGGTCCAAAAGGTCCAAAATAGTAAATTTACACTATTTATTTGCTACATTTAGACACCAAAATTTAAAATAACAATTAATTAATTAACTAAATTAATTTACTTAACTATATAATATATATATATATATATATATATATTAGTTACACCTTAGAACGCAAGTGCCCTTGTGGCACAGTGGTGACCTCAATGGGCATAAGGTTTCCAACCCCTGTGCACCCAGGTTCGAATCCCCTCAGCACCTTCCCACCCCCATTTTTTCAAATAAAACCAAAAGACCTTTCAACAGTGGCTTACTGGGTTGTGCAGTGGGTCAAATCCCAACCCGACCCATTGACCGAACAGCTCTCTATCCCCCCACGGCTTTCCAACGGCCCTTCAGTCACCTTCTCCGGTGGCCGAAAAATTGCTAGAATTTTTTTTTCTTTTTTTTTTCTTTTTCTTGCAGTTTTTTTCCTCCTTTTTGATTCTAAACTTCTCCAAAAAAACATTTTAAATATTCCTACAACATTTTTGGCCCTTCAAACCAAATGGAAAAGCATAAATTTACAACTTTGCATTTTTCGATCATCCCCTATATCTACCTCATTTCTCAACCGTTTCCTTCGCGGTTTCTTCCTAAATTCCTATTTTTCTTCCTAGATCACTATTCTACTGTGGTATACAAGCTTTAAGTAATTTCAAATAAAAGCCAGAAAGAAATTTATAGAGAAAATTTTTTGGATCTTATGCCTTTCCTTCTGCCTCCCATTTCCTCCTTCCTCTTCCTCTTTCCCTTTTGTTACTTCTCCTTTGTTTCTTTCTCGCATGCAACGCATGCCATGACTTTATGTAACCCTCACCCTACGGTTTCCCTTTTTTTTTTTTTTTTCTCTCTCTCTCTCTCTCTCTCTGTCTTCTTCTCATGACCTTGTAACTCCATCCATTATGGTACCAATTAGCGTCGGTTACCATATAAATCTCCCACTAATATATATGTTATAACATCATATGTAGAGTTCATATATATATATATATATATATATATATATATTTCATAGTTATATATATAACATGAATTTTATTTTTATTTTTTTTATTTTTATTTCATTCTTATTTTAATTCATATTATCAATGTGTATGCACGCATCTCGATATTCGTACATGACTTGCTCGACTGTCGCCCGGGCATCATCGATACATTCGAAACTATTAAGATTCCATAACTGTCCATTTTATTTAATGTCATAACATGAAGCCTTATCGGCTCGGTTTACACAGTTCGCTCGATTACAATTTGGGTCGGGGTATTACATTTTATCCCCCTTAAAATGAGTTTTGTCCTCAAAACTCGGATGTGCATATCTAGGAAGCCCTATTATCTCATCATGCCAATTTCATCATCTTCATAATTCCCCTTTTTAATCTGTCTCTTGGACTTGTCTCTGGTATTCAGATGCTATATTTTCAAGCGAGAAGATTTCTTTTTGTGTATTGAACATTTCTTTGCTTACGACCATTATTGCATTTCCCTTTAGTATTTTCAGCATCATATTCCCTTTTGTTTTCATGAGCATCTTTTGGTTCGTGCCAGGACGGTTTACTCGTATTTTCTTTGCATTGCAGTATTTATCCCCTGCACGGGCGACCTCAAATTTATTCAAACTTTCCATTTGTGATTTCTCAATCAAGTGTCCATTTCTTGAAGATTTATCAATCCTCTTTCCATTTCATTTTGTATTATTCATTGACATTCCTATCTTTGTTCTCAAATTCATGTTCATCCTTTTATGATTTAGATAGGTTGAGGAAATCCATTCCTCCATTTTTTTTTCACATTATAGGCTGGTACGAAGGCCTTTTACAATTGATCTTTTCACAGATTTTGATTCCTCATCCCTTCATAGATTAAAATATGGTACATATACTTAGAAAATTTTAGAGTAGTCTTTTACCCTAGTCATTGATTCTTTATATGACAATCTACTTCAAACATGTTCTTAACGATGTTATCATATTTGGTATACCTTCAACCTTCCACATCATTTGATCAGTTCGAATCTCCAAGTTTTATGACTTTTTAATTTATAATCATTATTTTGGTTTCACTTACCTTTGCTCAAAAAGGTTGTTCAAATGTCCCGTTTCTTATGCTCGTCATCATATTCGATTTCTCATCATAGGTTACATTTTTCTCCCCAGTCGTTATTTAGCTTTTACAATTTTGTTCTTTCAAGAACTTATTCAATCGTATAGGGAATTCTTTGTACATTCTGTGACTTCATATTGTATTTCAGGATTGTTCACATCAATTAGTCATCCCATCATTTTATCGTACATTTGACATCAAAGTTTATCAAGATTATGTCAAGTTTCTCCTACCATGAAAATTCTCAACTTCCTTAGTTTCACAATTCAGTTATTCTTTCTTTCTACCTCAATCTTAATTGTCCTCGTAGCTCAAGAATTATGTATCACTTTAGCACAGTCGTTGTCCTCACCAATTTTTCTAGACATTATGCCACAATTTCCGTCTCTTTAATTGTCAGATTACGTTAATCTTCAAAAGTCATTCAGAGTCATCAATCATTTATCTTTTGAAACAGATTCAACTAACTTAATAAAGTACCGCCTGCAATTGGGTTATATTGTTACCTAGATCAACAAGATCCGTTGAATTTTTCCCAATGATCCTTCATCACATGTCAATCTCCCTTTTAGAACTATCACATTTCATAATGTTCACTTGATAGTCTCGTTCAATCAGTATTTACCTCCTAATGATCCCTTTTGTTCTTACCCTATATGACTCATTCAAGAATCCTCATATTTCTAACATGTCATCAATCCATCTGGAGTCTCAACTCTTCACCTCACTACTCATTAAGTATTCCTCAGACCATCTCTCATATATATTTTTTTTGTTAAATCCACCGATTTTTCTAAGGTTTCACAATCTCAACTCTATGTCACCTTATATCTTCCAAAAGAGCATTAACCGTTACCTTTGTTCCACTGATAGTTCCCCAAATTCATTGATCAATTCACAGTTTAATGACTTAAAATTCATTAACCCCGACACTGGTATGATTCTTCCTAAGAATCCTTAACCTTTACCCTCAAGTATACTACTTTCTCCCAAAAGTCACTATTCATTTGATCATCTCAATCGTCCAAGACACATCAAAGTCAGTCATAGCATAGTCTTTCTCAAAGACTATTAACCTTAGTATTTAAACAAGCTATCGTCCTCCAAAAGTCACCGATCATTTAACTATTTAGGTCATCAAATTCTTAGTTTCTTTAAGGGTATCTAATCAGTTAATAACCATGTACTTATGATCTGTACCTCATATGCTCTATGTATATCATTCATGAATAATGATTTTCTCGTAGTACCTCAAAAATCATATATCATCTCAATTCCATGGTTTACCTAAATAATTTACTACTAGTTCAGTCTTTACGATCATTTGGATTACATTAACCTCTAATAGTTATTCGGAATCATTTATCATTTACCTTCATCTAACTTGATAGAATATTGACTAAAATCGGATCACACCTTATCTTAGATCACAAGATTCATGGATTTCTTCCTAATATTTATTCATCATGTGTCAGCCTCTTTCCAAAATCCTCACATTTCATAAGATCAATTCTGGCAATCTCGCTCATTTAGTAATTGTCTTCAAGACTCTACTCATCTCTACCTTATCAAGGTTTCCTTGTAACTTACTCAAGAATTTTCATATTTTTGGCACATCATTAATTTATTTAGAGTATCAACTCCTCCTGTAATTATCCATTAAGTTTCTTTCAGACTATCTCTCATTCAAGCCTCATTTATTTATCTATAACATTTCACAGCATTTATCGGCATGTATTAACAATAAAGTTCTCGAGGATATTGAAATAGTTAACTTGAAATCTAGGGGTTCTGTTTCTACGATCAACTCTAACAGTAATGAGGAAGATACTATTCAATGTATAAAGCCTAATATCAACAGTATATGCATAGGCCGTAAATAACTAGAGGAGTACTTGCAATTACTGGTACAGTAATCTGATCATCTCCTGGTATTACTGGGGTTGATAGAGTAGGTGTGGTAGAGGTTATAGATTTATTCTGGGGACAATTCCTTGCGAAATGTCCAATACGACTGTAATAGTAACAAGCGTTGGTATTCTTGAGGCATTGCCCTCGGTGGGCTTTTTTGGCAGGTGAGGCATTTAAGTGTGCCTCCTTTGTAGTTGGCCCTTTTCTAGATAGGCCTTGTGTTTCAAGCTCTGATTTTGGGCTTGGAAGATGAGGGTCCTTGCCCCTTGCCCTGACTATCTCCTGGCTTATAAGTTTCTTTTCCTTTGGCAAATCCTTGTCCTCTCCGTTTAGTGACCGGTGTTACTGCTTCAATGTAAGTAGTTTACCGCTGGGGTTTGACTTTGGGTAGAGCCTTTACGACTCTGTTCAGAAAGTGCTCAAGTCAGTCTAATTGATTTGTCAAGGTTGTAGTATTTCGGTTACGAACCATCTTGCCGTAAAAGATGAAAGGTTAGCATTCCCATAAGAGTCTAATCATTCATAATCTAATCGAGTCAACATAGTCTATTGAGTTTAAGTGAATCAAATCAAGTTTAGTCGTAGTAATTAACATCCATATAAAGTTTAATTGAGGGTTATTGTCACGACCCGAAACCTACTCTATGCGGATCTCGTGTCGCAGGGCCGACCCAATGGCTGTCCTTACTTTTTCCACTCTTTGTATCCACGACAAATAAAATATAATGTAAACTTAACCATAAATTAGTGGAAGTCTTAATACAATATTGTTTGACAACTGAAAAATGTAAACTGACATAACTTAACATAATGCCACTCTTAGGTGGTGAGTATATGAGAGAAACTACATCACTTCTAACATATTCCTCAAACTGTCCCCCTATACTCTTGGACTCCTACTATGGTCTTGCGGGATTCTCACTTGAAAAATAAGTAAGTGGGGTGAGTTAATAAAGCTCAGTAAGTAAAAGCCCATCTCCGACACGAGTTATGGTTAACATAAAAAAATATGAACTCATAGGGTGAACATGATAGCCGATCATAAAATTAGTTACAGTTAACGGTAAAATGCCACAATGGCCAATGAGCAACAAGTCACAATAATCAAGCATGAGTAGTGGTATAGCATGAACATGAAAAAGCTTAATAACATCAGTCAACATAATAATACTGCCATAATAAATCGGTCACAATCAAGTACAATCAATGAATGAACTGTCAACATAGAATTATTCGTAGGGAATGGCAACATCCTATGAATCCAATAACGTAAACATATCAGTCAATCATAAGTGATGCATTTACTCTAATTGGCAGACCCTCAGTCTTTTGGGGCCCGGCATACCCCCATTAACCTCAATGCATATAAAATTCTCTCATAACTCCATGCATAAAAACACCCCCATTTCCATATGTCCGTTCACGGACTCGACCCGTAGGTCCTGCCAACTCAGAAAGCATCAGATGGATATTGTGACTAAGCACAAATCCCGCATTCAATTAAATCATGATTCTCTTGTAATTCCATAAAAAGTGTCGAAACATGGAATAACATGCATGGACATATAACAATAGGCCTTTCAAGGCATAGTACAACACAACAATCATGATATTGCAGCCAATAACAACCACAAGATAGAACAATATCGATTGTGGGACAATAGTAGTGGGTACATACATGAGTACAAAATTTGGCAATAATAGAAAGAATGTGGCTTGGAAAACCACATGTAAGAGATATGAGTTTACTTACCTTTACTCCGTACGATCTACTTTAATACTCCAAAATTTTCTCCTTTCTTTTTGACTTGTCTATATATCAATAAACATGTCTCAGTTCTAATATCATTTATCAGTTTGTATACTTCGTTACTCTAAGTATCTCTTTTACTAATTTAGTCTCTACCATTAAGTCTGAAATGTCGAAGAAAGCCAGTTTAGGCTTTCACGGTTTTCAATTTGGACTCCTATATCGAAAAGGGCAAAACAATCATTTTACATGTATCTATTTTTTGGAACCTAGTTTCACAAATCGGACTTCAACGTTGAGTCCAAAAGGTTGAAAATAATAAAAATTCACTATTTACTTAGTTTAACTGGAGTCCGTTTGACTCACCTTTGACCTAGGGGCATTTTGGTCATTCTGGCATTTCTATGGGTATTTTATTTTTTTGGGGCTCCATCTCGTGCAACGAACCTCACCATGGGTCCAGAAGGTTTAAAATAGTAAATTTACACTATTCATTTGCTACATTTGGATACCGAGATTTAAAATAACAATTAATTAATTTACTAAATTAATTTACTTAACTATAATATATATATATATATATATATATTAGTTACACCTTAGAACACAAGTGCCTTTGTGGCACAGTGGTGGCCTCAATGGGCATAAGGCTTCCAGCCCATGTGCACCCAGGTTCGAATCCCCTCAATACCTTCCCACCCCTATTTTTTAAAATAAAACCAAAAGACTTTTCAACAGTGGCTTACTGGGCAGTGCGGTGGGTCAGATCCTAACCCGACCTGTTGACCGAACAGTTCCCTATCCCCCCACGGCTTTCCAGCGGCCCTCTAGTCACCTTCTCCAGTACCGACGGCTGAAAAATTTCCAGATTTTTTTAATTTTTTTCTTTTTCTTTCTTTTTCTTGCGGTTTCTCTCCTCCTTTTTTACTCTAAACTTCTCCAAACAACATTTTAAACATACCTACAACATTTTTGGCCCTTCAAACCAAACGAAAAAGCATAAATTTACAAGTTTGCATTTTTCGATCATCCCCTATATCTACCTCATTTCTCAACTTTTTCCTTCACGGTTTCTTCCTAAATTTCTATTTCTTTCTAGATCACTATTCTACTGTGGTATACAAGCTTTAAGGAATTTCAAATAAAAGCCAGAAAGAAATTTACAGAGAAAAACTTTGGATCTTACTTGCTGTGCCCCTCCTTCTGCCTCCCCTTTCCTCATTTTTCTTCCTCTTTCCCTTTTGTTACTTCTTTTCTGTTTCTCTCTCTCATGCAACGCATGTCATGATTTTATGCAACCCTCACTATACGGTTTCCTTTTCTCTCTCTCTCTCTCTCTCTTCTCTTCTCCTGACCGTGTAACTCCCTCCATTATGGTACCAATTGGCGTCGGTTACCATCATATGTAGAGTTCATATATATATATATATATATATATATATATATATATATATATATATATAACATGAATTTTTATATTTAGTTTTTTATTCTTATTTATTTATTTTTATTTCATTCTTATTTTAATTCATATTATCAATGTGTATGCACGTTTCTCGATATTCATACATGACTTGCTGGCGTGTCGCCCGAGCATCATCAATACATTCAAAACTATTGAGATTTCACAACCGTCCATTTCATTTAATATATATATATATATATAACATGAATTTTTATATTTAGTTTTTTATTCTTATTTATTTATTTTTATTTCATTCTTATTTTAATTCATATTATCAATGTGTATGCACGTTTCTCGATATTCATACATGACTTGCTGGCGTGTCGCCCGAGCATCATCAATACATTCAAAACTATTGAGATTTCACAACCGTCCATTTCATTTAATGTCATAACATGAAGCCCTATCGGCTCGGTTTACACGGTTCGCTCGGTTACAATTTGGGTTGGGGTATTACAGTATTGTTTGCTACTACATCTCTGTACAATCTGGTTACTTTTGGTTCTAATCACTATCTTTTGCTATTGGACATTGATAAGAATTATAAAGGGCGTAAGAGTCTATTTCATTTTGATGCCGGATGGGTGCAGAATCCACAATGTGAATCAGTGATAAAAGAGGCTTGGAGTGGCTTTGTATCCGTTACACAATAGTATGTAATTCATTGCAAACTAAAGCATTTTCATAGGAAGTTGTTAGATTAGTGCAAATGCTGTAATTTTAATTCTAGGCAGAATATTCATTATCTCAAGGGCGCCCTTCAAGAGTTTAAGGAGAGTGATTTCAAGAGTTTAAGGGGGCCCTTCAAGATTTGGAGAGGCAATTGAATGTTAAATGGAATTTGGAAGAAGAAATCTGGAGACAAAAATCTAAAGTTCAATGGCTAAAGTTGGGTGATCGTAATACTGCCTTTTTCATGCTATCATGATTCAGCGACATCAACGAAATAGAATTCAAGGTTTGGAGAATTAGTAGGGGGAATGGTTAGAAAATGATGATGAGATACAACAGATTGTGTTGCATTATTTTCAACACTTTTTTTCCTATTCTAATCGTTAGCATTTTTAGATTGTTTTGATAGCAAAGTTACAACTGAAATGAATGTTCGTTTAACTTAACTACCTACCGTGGATGAGATAAAAATGACGGCTTTCTAGAGCCACCTTTCGAAAGCCCCTGGACCTGATGGTATAACTGCCTATTTCTTTTAGTCTTATTGGCATATTATAGGTCAGGAAGTTGTCGCTTTAGTGCAAGATTTTTTCAAGTTTGGTGTTCTGCTTTGTAGCATAAATTATACAAACATTGCGTTCATTTCGAATATTCAATGTCCAACAAATATGGGGCATTTCTGGCCAATTACTTTGTGCAATGTCTCTTATAAGATTGTTGCGAAGACACTTGTTAATCACCTACGAGATGTTTTACCATACATTATTAGTGAATATCAGTGCATTTTTTTCCTGGGGAGGCACATAACTGATAACATCAATATTTCCTATGAGCTCTTTCACAATCTCAAGACTCATCATAAAAAAGGTTAATATCATATGGCCTTAAAGCTTGACATTACAAGGCCTATGATAGGGTGAAGTGGAGCTTTTTATATTCTATGATGAAAAAACTTGGTTTTGCGCAACAGTGGATTGATTGGATCATGATATGTGTTTCTTTTGTCTCCTATTTTGTTATTATTAATGGAGAAAGCAGATGTAGCATTGCTCTGTCAGGGGGTTTGCAACAGGGAGATCATTTGTCTCCTTATTATATCTACTTTATGTAGAAGGCTTTTCTAGCTTATTGTAAACTGCAGAGTCTAGAAAGGATATAGAGAAGGTTCGGATTAATAAAAGTGGCATCTCTGTCAGTCATCTCTTGTTTGTAAATGATTCCTTAGTTTTTTGTAGAGCGACTTGTGCTGAAGGCTCTGTAATTAAATCTTTGTAGCATTATATGGTTAGGCTTCTAGGTAATTTATTAACTTTCAAAATTCCTCTTTATTTTTTTAGTTAGAATACTCCACCGAAATTTCCAAAGCTTATTTCAAGGCAATTGGGTATTTTTTCTTTGACGGATCATGATAAATATCTTGGTCTTCCAACTGTGGTGTGACGAGGGAAGATGAGTCTTTTTGTCACTATTCATGATAGAGTAGAATCAAAAACTCATGGCCAAAAGAAACAATTGTTATCCCCTGTTGGTAAAGAAGTGGTTATAAAGGTTGTGGCTTTGGATATTTCCTATTACGCTATGTCATGTTTCAAACTCTTTCCTTCTTTCTATAAGGAGATAAAGTCCACCATAGGCAATTTCTGGTGGGGTCAGAAAAATATTGAAAGATGGATTCACTAGATGAGTTGGTCTTTCCTGGGGATTCCAAAGAAGGAAGGTGGCCTTGGATTCCGAGACTTGCATGATTTTAATCTCGCCTTTTTAGCTAAACAAGGGTGGAGAATAATATGTTATCCTTCTTCTCTATTTGCTCAATTTTTTAAACATCAGTCCTTTCGGAATGAAATTTTTCTTGATGTTTCTTTGGGGAATAATCCCTCCTCGGTGTGACAAAGTATTCTTGAGGGAAGAAAAATTTTGGTCATGGGTACTCGCTCGCGTGTTGGCACTAGTTCCTTTATTCAGACTTGGTAGGATCCTTGGCTTCCAAAACCCCATTCTCTTAAACCATCTGTGCCCTAAATGAGTCATCCACCATTTACTCTAGTTAGGGTGTTTGAGTATATTGAAGAAGGTGTTCTATGCTGGAAGGAAAGGGAAGTTCTTCGGGACTTTATTTCTTCGGATGCTTTTTTTATTATGAGGATCCCTTTAGGCTGATATTGTACTACTGATGATCTTGTTTGGCACTATACTAGTAATGGTTTGTATACAGTGAAATTGGGATACCTTCAGGCACTAGCACTTCTAAATTCACTAACATATGTTGGTCTTCCTGGGTGCTTCTGAAAGTATCTCTTGTTGGTATTCTCTATGGATTTTAGATGTACCATGTAAGTTGCATTTCTTTTTGTAGTGATGTGCTAATGCTCAAGTTTCAGGCACTAGCACTTTTTGTAGGGTGTCTGGTTGGATGAGTGGTGTTTGTTATGTGATTCAGTTTCTAAAACTATTTTGCATGTTTTTGTTGTGTGCCCTTTTGCTCATCAAGTCTGGTATGCTTCCACCTTGCAAGTGGATAGCATTTGTATCGCTGGGATATCTTTTATTGCTTGGTGGTTCAACTTGATAAAGCGATGGAAGGACCATGAGGAAAAGGACAATTTTGATCTTTTGGTAGTATGCCTTTTATAGAAAATTTGGAAAGCCAGAAACTCCATGGTGTTTCAATCGATAAATCTCTCTCCTTTTTTTTTTTTTTTTTTTGTGTGTTCGGCAAACAATATTTATGGCTATGGAATATTTAACTGCTATTGATAATACCCAAAAATGTGGGTCTAGTTTGTCCTCTTATCTATCGTTTGTACTATCTTCGCGTTGGATTCCTTCAATATCAAATCATTTCAAGTTGAATGTTGCTGGATGTTGGTAAAGAGAATCAGGTTCGGCAGGCGTAGGATTTGTAATTCGTAATGACACTGGTGTTTTTATTACTGCAATGGCTTTGAGAAAATACATCTTGCTAATTCTTTGATTTTGGAGGCTTTTTCAATTTCGGAATGCCTTATATATTTTTGCAGAGACATTGGTATTTTTGGAGTGAAAATTGATATTAATAACAAATTTATGTCCCTCTTGCTTCAAGGGAAGAAGGAAACTCATTCTGAATTGGGGGTGGTGATTTTTTATATTTGTTTTCTATAAAGGGCAGTGGATGTTCTTAAATGTGGTTTCATTGGCCGATCTGAGAATGGTGTTGTCCATGAGTTAGAAAAGAGAGGTTCTTCTTTTGAGAGTATGGTGTGTTGGTTGGAGGATCCCCCAATTTTGGTTGGATTCTCTTTTATTGTCTGATGTTGTGATCTCTTGATGTACTTTTCTCGTTTATTAATAAATTATTTTTCTTGCGTTGGTAAAAATATAATGTGAATATTCTAATAAATTTAAAAGGTGGTTAGTTTTGTAAATTTATACTTTTCACTCAAGTGTGAAATAATAAATATACTTGGTTTTCTTAAAAATTTAGATATCATTAGTATGAAACAAATGGAGTAATTAATTAAAGTTGTTATAAGATAATAGTTAAAGTGACATGACAAAATATTGACCATCTAATGTCTTTAGTTATGATATAATTATGAATTAGGATCGTGTGAGTAATATATCAGCTTGATTTTAGTGCTTATGAATGTTAGAAATAATAATGTTAAAAATATAACCATGAATTGGGGTCTTGTAATTAACATATCATCAACTAGGCTCTAATTTAGAGTTTTGTTAATGTCAAAATCATATATGATTCTATTGTTAGGACAGTGGAAACACAAACACCACATACAAGGAGATTGGAGAGTTTACGGAGAGAACTTGATACAAATGTTGGATCTCAACTTGACCTAAAAGTTTAAGTTGTTAAGTCTTGGAGCAATCATGTATATTAGTCATTCCTTATTACTTGATATGAGATTTCAAGCTCACACGTTACATTCATTGACGTGTGAGCTACCATATCAATTACAACTCCCCCTTAAGACCAACCCTTGCCAATATGACTCATCTGAGTGTAGCAATTTCTCCTAAGAATCAACGCTCCCTAACGAACCAAACTTTAACTGAATACACTATGTCAACAACACCATAATGTCACCAAGGATTCAAATGTCAAGACTCTATAAGTCACCAAAGGTCCAGTACGAAAGCCAAACACACTATGTAACCATCACCACGATGTCACCAAGTATTTAGCAACAAGAGCCAATGTTCTTCACAAAACTACCAAACACTAACACTTTCCGCAAAGAATCTGTTATCTAAAATCTTGATGCCTAAGCTCTGATATCACTTGTTACAACAACATAAGCAATTTGTGCAAAGAGTGTGTTGTCCAAAACTTTCACACCTAAACATTGATACTACTTGTTACAATAGTAGAAATATTAACTCTTTGTATGGAGAGACGGGAAAGCCCATGGAGCAATCTTAATACAGATATTAGATTCCAACTTAACCCAAAAACTTAAACTATTAAATTTTGAGCCCAATTATGTAAATTAGTCATTTCTTATACTTTATAGCACCATATTGTTTAGTTGGAATTACCTCATCCTCTCAATAAAATAAAAGGTGTGCAAACGTGGCACTCTCTTTCACGCTAATACTACTTTTCTCTTCCCCGGAGCTTCCCAATCCAACTTTCCTTCTTTTTCTCTCAACTAATAAGTTCTAAAAAAAAAACCTTATCTCCAAATTAAACACACACATTCGCCAACTTCCCCACTATCGCACGTTTTTCAAAACATATATCTCTTCGTTTGAAATTTGAATTACGTTGCTATTTGAGAAAACGTAAGTAGCCAATAATTCAAACACCCACTAAGCGATCACCCAATTCTTCATAAACCATCGATTGCATTCCAGAAGGACTAGAATTATACCAGTCACTGTTCTTCCACACAACACAAATTATAATCCATCATCCACACTTGGTTCCACGGCTTTATTGGGTAAAAATTATAAGCTTCTAAGTTTTGAAGTCAGAACTGTAAATGCAGTAATATTTTCATATATTATTAATGTACTGATACATCCTTATATACAAGGAGGAGAAGAATTGATATACATTTGAATGGTGCAACTAACGGCACATATTAAGGAAGGATAATAGTGTATCAGTTGGAAGTAAATCACTATCAGTTATCATCAGTTATCACTTATCCTAACACCCATTATCACTTATCCTAACACCCCCCAGCAAGCTGATGGCGGTATGGGAAGTAGCCAAAGCTTGTCACGATGTTGAGAGAACAAGTTGAGCCCAAGTGGCTTAGTTAGGAGATCTACTATTTGATCAGCACTGGAGAGAAATTTAATCTAAATGGCCTTGGCTTGAACTTGTTCCCGAACGAAGTGGTAGTCCAAAGCAATGTGCTTTATACGGGCATAAAACACTGGGTTGGAACTCAAGTAGATTGCGCCAATGTTGTCACACCAGAGCATGGCTGGTTCTAAAATGACAACACCCAATTCGGATAACAGAGACTTTAACCACATAATTTCAGCAATGGCGTTGGCAATTGATCGGTACTCACTCTCCGTTGATGAACGTGCAATGGTAGGCTGCTTTTTAGAAGACCAGGAAATGAGATTTTTGCCAAGGTAAATGGCATAAGCGAAAGTGGATCGGCGATCATCCGGGCAGCCCGCCCAGTCACTGTCAGAGAAACAGTGCAATGTAATTGGAAAATCTCTAGAAATGAACAACCCGAGAGTGGAAGTGCCCTTTAAGTAACAAAGGAGGCGCTTGGCAGCTGTCCAATGCTGCATAATGGGAGAGTGCATGAATTGGGAAAGTTTATTTATAGAAAATGCAACATCAGGTCTAGTTAACGCAATGTACTAAAGAGACCCCACAATTTTGCGATAATCTTCAACAGAAGAAAGTAGATCCCCCGAATTCTTAGAGAGAGGTGGACTGGTGGCCATGGGAGTGGCACATGGCTTACTGTCAACCATATGAGTGCGGATCAATAAATCATTGATGTATTTAGATTGGGACAGTAACAAACCATTTTGTTGATGATGAACTTCTACGCCAAGAAAGTAATGAATGGGGCCTAAATCGCGGACAGGAAACACAGTCTTTAACTCTGTCAAGAACCACTCCAATTTAGCCGAATGAGAGCAGGTAACCAGGATGTCGTCAACATAGATGAGAATGTACAGTTTGACATCATTATTGGTATAGATAAAGAGAGAGCAGTCAGCCTTTGAAGCATGAAAACCCAGAGTATGCAAAAAGTTATTGAGCCGGTGAAACCACGCACGCGGAGCCTGTTTAAGGCCATATAAAGACTTGTTTAACTTACAGACATAATCAGGATGGTCTGTATCTTGAAAACCCAGGGGCTGGTCCATGTATATATCTTCATTCAGAAAACCATGAAGGAATGCGTTCGAGATATCCAGTTGACGGACAAGCCCCTGATAAACTGTTGCAAGAGTCAACACGGTGCGGATGGTGGTAGCTTTAACAACAGGACTAAATGTCTCATTGTAATCAATGCCAGGCTGTTGAGAGTAGCCCTTGGCAACGAGACGCGCCTTGTAGCGCTTTATCGTTCCCGATGGTGTCCGTTTGATCCAAAAAACCCATTTGTTGCCAACAATATTTTTCCCCGGTAGTTTTGGAACCAGGGACCAGGTCTGATTTTGCATGAGAGCATTTATTTCGGACTGCATCGCCTCTCGCCATTGGGTATGTGTTTTGGCTTGGTTGAAGGTGGTAGGTTCAGTGAAAAGATAATTAGGCTTGCTAGTGATTGTATTGGCTTGGCGTTTGTTCATGGTGGAAGGACGTAGAGTCATGGAATGAATTCGCGAAATGGAATGGTCAGATGGTGAGGAGTGGGTTGGAATATTTGAGTCAGATTGAGGTGAAACAGAATCAGTAGAGATAGGGGAAGAGGATAAGGATGAGGATGAGGTGAGTGGAAAATTTAAAGTTGAAGGAGATGTATCTGCAGTAGAAAGAGGATTAGGAGGGGTGGGAGAAAAATTAGGAGAAAAACACGTACCTGAAGATCCCTGCAAGCCCGAGGAAGATAGAGACGAGGTGAACAAGTGAAGCCATGGTATAGAGGAGGTAGTAGAGTTTGACTTGGACTCTGAATTGGAAGCATGACAGAGAAATAACTTGGGATTAAAATAAACATGTCTAGCAAGATAAACTCTCCCAATGGCGAAATCTAAGCAACGGCTACCACAATGTGATGGGCTAGGACCTAAATACACACAGGCCTTACTACAGAACTCAAATTTGTGTTGGTTGTAGGGACGCAGCAAAGGGAACACGGTACAGCCAAAAGGCTTGAGATCAAGATAAGGGGGATGCTTTTGAAATAATTTGTAAAATGGACTGGAATTGTTAAGAACTAGTGATGGTAAACAATTAATGGAATAGATGGCTATTTCAAAAGCATAATCCCAATATCGTTTTGGTAAATTGGCATGACCTAGAAGAGTTAAAGATGTGTCTACGAGATGGCGTATTTTTCTTTCAACCACACCGTTTTGCTCATGGGTATAAGGACAAGCGATGCGGTGTGTAATTCCCTGACTGGTAAAATATGAATTTAGCTTCTGAAACTCCCCGCCCCAATCTGAATGAAAAGCCACAATTTTGGAATTAAAAGAACGATGAACCAGGAAAGCAAAGAACATGGAAGAGACATCACTTTTATTTTTAAGTAAGTAAATCCAACTAAAACGTGAAAAATCATCAACTAGTACTAATACATATCGATGACCAAGACTAGAAATGACCGGGGCAGGGCCCCATACATCAGCATGAATTATTTGGAAATGAGCAATACTACAATGCTCTACGGACGCTAAAGGAACTCGAGCAAGTTTGCCTAGGTGACACGAAGAACATGGTTGAAACGTAGAACTGGAACATGGTAACTGAAAATCTTTGACAAGATGAGAGGTGGTGCGACGATTTGGATGACCAAGTGCTGCGTGCCAATCATTAATGGAAGGTAACTCTGAAGCAAAAGCTGTCTTTATTGAGGACTGGGGACGAAACACATAAACTCCATCTTCACTTGGCCCTTGCAGAAGGATCTTCTTTGAGACCTGATCCTTGACAAGAAAATAGGAAGGCCAAAATTCAAAGAAGCAATTATTATCTTTGGTAAATTGCTGAACAGAGAGAAGATTTTTAATAATTTTAGGAACACAGAGAACATTACGTAAAGAGAAAGGACCAGAGGAAGAAGGAATAAATGTCTTACCAACATGAGATATATTTAAACCATTACCATTACCAACATGAAGTTGATCTGTACCTTGATAATCATTGGCAATGCTTAAGGGGGAAAGAACAAGGGTAATATGATAGTTTGCTGCTGTGTTGGGATACCATGGGGAAGGAGAGCTGCTGTGTGAGTAGTTTGCAATGGGTTGGGGAGAAGATGGTGAACCAGTAAGAGAATAATTAGCATTGGGTGAAAATGTTGTGGCTGTGGTGGAGCGGATTGGTGAGAGTAATTAGTGTAGCGTTTTCGGCATTTATCAGCAGTATGATTGCGAAGGCCACAAATCTGACAAGGGCTGCGTTGTTTGAATGGACCACTGATGGTACATTTTTGAGTGGTGAGGGGAATGGAAGGTGTAGGTAATAATGGTGTTGAAGATGAGGAACGAGCTACATAATTTGCTTGAGGCAATGTGTTTGAGCTTTTCAACAAGATCTCATGAGCAATTAACTGACCGTGAAGTTCATGAAAGGAAACCGGTTCCGGTCGTAGATTTAAGGCTGTGATAATGGGATGGAATTCTCTGCCGATGTTGCGGTAAATGATGGCATTAAATTCGGCTGGGGAAAAATTTCTGTCGACGGCTTGGAGTTCATCTGCAATTCCCTTTGAACGTTGAAGATAGGCACTGACGGACATATCGTTGCGCTTGTGCTCCTGAAGTTCTATGTGGAGTTGAAGTTGGCGATTTTGTGAGATTGATCCAAAAGCTTGAGATAAGGCATTCCAGACCTCATATGATGATGTGAGACCAATAACATAAGGGAAAATCTCTTCTGAAAGAGAGGAAAGGATCCAAGAGTGAAGTAACTGATCCTTTTTGAACCAGTTTTCATAGTCAGAATTGGGAGTTTCAGTGGGTGGATCAGTATTGGAGAGTTTAGTTTTTGGTGGAGAAGGAGTAGTGCCATCAATGAAGCCGGTCAGATTTTGATAGTTAAGAAGGGGAATCAATTGGGTTTTCCAAGCTAAATAGTTGCCAGGTGTGAGTTTCACTGAGAAGGTATGGTGGGTAGTAGTCGATGGAGATTAAGAAAAGGAGGGAGAGATAGCAGGAATTAACTGGGCAGAACTCATTGTGAGAGAGAGGATCTGATTACTGCTCTGATACCATGTAAATGCAGTAATATTTTCATATATTATTAATGTACTGATACATCCTTATATACAAGGAGGAGAAGAATTGATATACATTTGAATGGTGCAACTAACGGCACATATTAAGGAAGGATAATAGTGTATCAGTTGGAAGTAAATCACTATCAGTTATCATCATTTATCACTTATCCTAACACCCGTTATCACTTATCCTAACAAGAACACCTGCTAATCTTTGTTGTATGTAATTTTTACCCATTGCTGCAGCCACATCAGAGGAATGTGATTGAATACATGTTGCAAGTCAACAAGGACCTGATGATGAGGTGGCTCTTGAAGCCTGTGAATTTTTGTGATCATCACCATCGCGATTCACATACAAGAGAGAATGGTGCCCCCATTCCATTCTTCTTCTGCTCTCGCCATGCGTTATTTTAAAATCATTTATGGACATTTGACTGGCTTACATGAATTTATATTTATACTCCTAAAAAGGTCAACGATAAAAGTTCCCTTTTTTTTGTTTTTTTGTAATGTCTTAGTGTAAAATGATGATTGCAGAAAGATCAAACAGTTACCTTGATATATAGTTGTTTGTTCATCCTGATTCTCATATGCTTGGCCTTTGATTCCATAGTGTAGTACGAATGGGATATAATGGGTTGAGTAGCTGTTTCAAGGATATTTATTTTGGCTTGGTAGCATCTTGATTGTTTTAATTTCCTCCGTCTCTATCAACCTCCCGCTTTCAAACCTTTTTTTCTCCCAATCTCAAAATTTAACTAACAAAATGTAAGAATTAATTACATAATAATTTTATCACAACACTTCTATCCCTACAAGGACTTTTTTCTCTTGATAATTTTAAGAATTTTAAAATTTATTTTTTAACATATGTTAATTGAGGTTTGTACAAGTGCATATGTAAATCTTAGTTTGTATTAGTTTTCTTGATTTTTTAGTTTGTATTGAGAGTGAATAAAAATATTTTCAAAAATTATAATTGTAAATTAAATTTTTTTTTTTTTATACAAGTCAATGCTAGTTATACTTATTACCTAGTGCGAAATTACAGTCTCACACATTACCTTAACATCTGTGTAATTTTTTTTTTTTTTATTGTATATATATTTTTAGGTTCGCGTAACAATGTTAGATGATTTAAAATATTAATTAGAAAGATGGGATTGTATGAAGAGGTTGGTAACTCATGACTGGCTCAGGGGTTTTACTTCCATTTTTTTTCCATTGAGAGAGGCCCAATTATGAGATGGGTTGGGCCTATATTTGCAGGCTCTTAAATAATTGTTAATTCTTTTTATATATATAAAAAAAAAAAATCAAAATCAAAATCAATTAAATCACGTGAACTTATAAAGTATCTATTATAATACACTCCTTCAGTTGGTGTTAAAAAGAAAGAAAAAAGAAATGGGTTTAAGTTGGAGTTTTCATGATGGTAAATGGAAATGCCTTTGCTTGTGCTTTAATCCAACAAGCTGGTGTTGATGATACATTAGTATGGCTAGAAGATTCTAATTTTGTGATGACCTTTGATTATAAAAGATTTTATATCACTCATAATGCATAATTGAAACAAATTGAGTTAAATAATTTTACTTTAGGGGTGAGTTATTTCCACTCCCCTTCAATAAATTTTTATTAACTTTTGTCAAAAACCTATTTTGCAATACAAACCATGGTTTTATCAAATGAGCCAAACACAGCCTTTTTAACAAAACCCAAACCCTGTTTTGACGCCTAAAACCATATTTTGCGAACACCCACTTTGTGATTTTTCAAGAGAGCTTCATCAAATGCACAACACTGCCTCCAGCCCCCCAAATGCACTTTTGTGCATTTTAAAAGTAAAATCAACACAAAAACAACTCTACCGACGTGTTTACAAAAATCAATCGGGCATCTTCTGTTGCTCATTGTTTTTTATGTTACATTTCGATATCAACCAAATACCTACATGACACAATTACACTTTTTGCATCTCAATAAAAATAAATAAAATAATTTTAACTGATTGATCAAACAGCTAAGCGCATTTTTTTTAAACAGTTCTACAAACACAAGCAGCTGCAAGAAATCCTCCAAAAAGACCCTCAGAAATGAAGGCATCGTCTGAGTCCAGACTGGTGGTTTCATGAAAGACTTATCAGCTTGGCAACCTAACCAAATTTTCAGGTAGGACACTGTTTTTG
The DNA here is from genome assembly GCA_008638375.1 of Nyssa sinensis. Lineage (NCBI taxonomy): Eukaryota > Viridiplantae > Streptophyta > Magnoliopsida > Cornales > Nyssaceae > Nyssa > Nyssa sinensis. Next base: position 25,771,100 of record CM018033.1, on the reverse strand, counting down.
TGGTGCATAACTACCTGTCAATAATGACTTAGGTCCCATCCGAGATGTTCAAGACCCAACACATACTCACACAGGTAGAATTTTCCCCTCCCTCACTGTTGTACTTAAAAAAAAAAAAAACCTACTTGTCCAATAAACTAATTCTCTATTTTGGCGTTTCCCAATATTGCCACAGCAGGTATTATAGTTGTAACCTAAAAACTCAATGGAAAGACAAAAATATGAAGGATGTTGTCTGTAAGAAGCCAATCTTGCATTGATCTTTAGGTTTGGTGATGCAAGGATCAAGATGAGGGAAAAAAAAAATTTCAAGTGTGCTATAATTTAAAGGAAGAAGACAGACTGGGTTTTCTAACAATCCCTATACATATTAAACAGTATGACCATCATCCTCCCTGCTACAAAACTCTCTCCCCATCACAAGGATTGCAGGTGTGCATCATGTATAAAATACTAAATCTAACAAAATATAATTAAATCCATCATCAACTGGCCTCTTATGGTTCTCATGGAGCATCTCTTCCATCGTTCGCATCTCTCGACATTTATGGCAGCATCTACAAAGCTTACAAATTACAGATCAGTTTTCTACTCTCATATTGCTCTGAAGCTCTCTGACAAGAGTTTGTAGTACTGTTTTTGCTGCATCCCAATCAGATGAGAAATCAGAAAAGTGGATAAAATGGAGAGACGTAGAAAGGTTATACACATGCACATCGGATGTCACTAGGCAGAGAAACCCATACCTTGTCTGACACAGACGGAGAGACCTTCTCCAGCGCCCGGTTGAAATGTATTTCCTTGATGGTCAATGGGGCAATATCTGAACTGCCTTGGGCTGTTAGCTTCTCTTCAAGGGCAGCCATAGCTGCTTCATTCAACTGCATCAATAGAAATAAATCAACAAAGTTTGGGAATGCCCAATTGCACAATAACTATATATGTAAATGTGTAATCACGCAAGCGCACACAAACACGGAAAGAGAGGTTCCAGTGCCAATAACAGTTATGGAAACAGATCTACAGAAGAAGAATCAAACCAGTGCAGAAAGATCGGCTCCACTTAGGTTTTCACAAGCTTCATTCCTCCCAATGGCAATCAATCCACCGTGGCATCTATAGGTTTCTTTCTAGCAAGAGCTTTTAAGATCAACCCACGCTCAACTGGACTGGGTAGAGGGACATATAAAAGTTTCCCAAATCTTCCAGGCCGTAACACAGCACGGTCCATCACCTCAGGTCTGTCATATATGTTTTAGCGAGATCAGAGATGCTAACATGACGGGCAGACAATGCTAAACTATCGTCAGCACAAACTTCAAGAGGAAAAAAAGGAACAATGAGTTGTACCTATTTGTGGCACCAATTACATAAACACCGCGTCGCTGATCCGCACCATCTAGCTCTATCAGTAGCTGCAATAATAAGAAATGGATTCATGTTAAGATCCATGTCTGATTAAAGATGGTATGAGTAGGCATGCATAAGCATGTCCACAGACTGTATTTTATTTGACCTGGTTCAATAGCCGCTCAACAACCCAGCCCCCCTCTTTTCCACGCTTCGTTGTCAAAGCATCCACCTGCAAAAGTATAAACAACAGTTGCAGAGCACAATGTTGACATCCACAAATAACACCTGGCAATATGCAATGAATATAAATCCTGAACATCACTCCTCTAGCGACAGTCATGGACCTATGATTCTCATCATCCAAATCCAAGCCATCTAATCATTTCAGGCAAAAGGAACATAAGCTATCAAAAAATTTAGCGAGCAAAGGAATCCCATGGAAATTTAATAGCTCCATTGTATCTTGGACATCACTTTCCAAGAAAATCCGTCGTAGTGACTTAGGCCACAACAGAACATGACAGCATCTGTTGCAGAGGATAGAGAAACAATTTGTGCTATTTCTAAGACTGATAATCTACCATCAGTTGACAGCTCAAATTTTTTATATACCCTGTTCCAGAAAATGGGTTAGTTACACCAAAAGTTATGTGAAAATGAAAATGAACAGCTCCATGTTCCAGATATGAAAAAAGTGCCTCACGCAATTACTTGTCTGTGTGATAATATTTCTCACATACTAAACTACAGAGTTGTTTTTTTTCTCTCTTCCCTACTTTCCAGTCAGCCAAAAGATATTTACAACAGTTTGACAATGAGAAAGGGAAGGTCCATGATTTCACGGCGTCTCATAATGGATACACTCCCAGGCATCCAAATACATGCAATGCAATCTAATTCCTGCTGATGATTTCCAATCAACTAAATATTTTCATGATGGACATTGTTTCACTAGTTCAAAGTTTTGTTGAGATTTTTTAGATAAATTATGTGCTGAAAAGATGTACAAATGGGCCAAATTGAGCAAGCGCGCACACAACATATAATACTAAGCAGGCCTACACTACGGCATACATTGCCACACAATGTGAACAATTCAATTATAACACTATTGCAACCAAACTTTCGAAGGGGGGAAAATAACCAAAAATAATTATGCATTGAAAATATGTTGTGTAGATATAATGCACTCATGTACATACAGAGGGACCAAAAAGACAAAGCAAGCTTATATGGAAATTAGATAACAAAAGGATAATAAATCAACTTTTAAGAAGATAACCCCAAAAAAATTTAATTTTCCATAATTCAACATAATATGCTCCCACCAGAAAAGGGAAAAAAAAGTTTCCTGCTGGAAAATGTTAGAGAAATATAGTTCTGAAACTACTTTTAAGTGATTGCCCACTAGTCAATCAATACATTACAGGCTACGTAATTCACTGGAAGGAGAAGCAAACTCCCTTCAGTCCGCAGTTTTTGAATAGGGAGTGAAATCCATAAGGATTTGAAAATTTGACTGGTCAAACTTGTGAATTCTGCTAAGTTAACAATGACTTTAACTTCATGGGCAGTAAATTTCCCAATTCTGTGTTGCTAAAGCAGTCAACTGTAATTTTTCAAATTCTTTAGGCGCCAAATTGTTACCAGCCATGATTTATTTCAAAAATTACTCATATTAGTTTTTTGAAGGTAGGAATCAAGCCAAAACCTATAATAGCTTGAAGGGTACAACAATTTTTCATTACACCATTTTGGCTTCTGCTAACATTTTGGTACACTACATTTTACCTTTTTGAAATGTAAATGTATAAAACACTCTATAGGTACGTATGTCTCTTCTTTGAAGGCGCTCTGGACCATACAAAATCTTAAAAACTGTCACTCTCTCACTTCCACTCTCGCTCTGAGCTAAATTATCGTACACTATAGGTACAACCACTGGTTTATTATCTCTTGAGATGTTCTTCCTCGAATGGTTTTTCATGAGACGTTATTCATTCTCTTTAACACAGCCATTCCTCTGTGATCCATACTGGTTCAGTTGCCGATTCTATTTATAAAAGAAGAATCACAACTGGAGAGCCT